>JASAMX010033994.1:0-10030 GCA_030248175.1 Microlaimidae sp. YZB2_3
AAAATTGTACAGAGCAGACAACAAACAGCCCCTCATAGAAACGGCATAAAAAAACAGAAGACAGTGTTGGGTTTTAAGTGGTAGTGGAAACCGAACCAGTTCCCAGCGCCATCTACTTCAACCGCGCGAAAACTTAAAAAAATTAATTTTAAAAAAATAAAATAGGCGTATTGACTATTTTTTTTATTTTGTGTGAGGTGGTTTTGGGGCGATTTAGCCCCACAGCAGCGCGCCAACCATTCTTTTTCTTCTTCTTCTTTTTCTCCTTCTCATTCTCCTTCTCCTTCTCCTTCTCCTTCTCTTTCTCCTTCTCCTTCTTCTTCTAATTCTCCTTCTCCTCCTCCTTCTACTTCTCTACTTCTCTACTTCTCTACTTCTCTACTTCTCCACTTCTCTAATTCTCTACTTCTCTACTTCTCTACTTCTCTACTTCTCTAATTCTGCACTTTTCTACTTTTCTACTTCTTCTTCTTCTTCTTCTTCTTCTTCTTCTTCTTCTTCTTCTTCTTCTTCTTCTTCTTCTTCTTCTTCTTCTTCTTCTTCTTCTTCTTCTTCTTCTTCTTCTTCTTCTTCCTTTTCTTCTTCTTCCTTTTCTTCTTCTTTTTCTTCTTCTTCTTCTTCTTCTTCTTCTTCTTTTTCTTCTTCTTCTTCTTCTTCTTCTTCTTCTTCTTCTTCTTCTTCTTTTTCTTCTTCCTCCTCTTCTTCTTCTTCTTCTTCTTTTTATTGTTATTATTCCAACGCTAAATCCTTAAAATCAATATTTCTCCTTCATTTCTGATTGATCAAAAATAACTATAAGCTCATTGGATAAAAAAGAATTACGCAACTTTCTTAGGAAGCACATTTTTCATTTAGGTCGTTGTTATCGATGTATTGATCAAAATAAAGAAAATTGAAAAAATAGACAAATAAAAACTCCAACCTTTTGGCAACAATAAAAATTGTACAGAGCAGACAACAAACAGCCCCTCATAGAAACGGCATAAAAAAACAGAAGACAGTGTTGGGTTTTAAGTGGTAGTGGAAACCGAACCAGTTCCCAGCGCCATCTACTTCAACCGCGCGAAAACTTAAAAAAATTAATTTTAAAAAAATAAAATAGGCGTATTGACTATTTTTTTTTATTTTGTGTGAGGTGGTTTTGGGGCGATTTAGCCCCACAGCAGCGCGCCAACCATTCTTTTTCTTCTTCTTCTTTTTCTCCTTCTCATTCTCCTTCTCCTTCTCTCCTTCTCTTTCTCCTTCTAATTCTCCTTCTCCTTCTCCTTCTACTTCTCTACTTCTCTCTCTCTCTCTCTTCTCTCTTCTCCACTTCTCTAATTCTCTACTTCTCTAATTCTCTACTTCTCTAATTCTCTAATTCTGCACTTTTCTACTTTTCTACTTTTTCTTCTTCTTCTTATTCTTCTTCTTCTTCTTCTTCTTCTTCTTCTTCTTCTTCTTCTTCTTCTTCCTTTTCTTCTTCTTCTTCTTCTTCTTCTTCTTCTTCTTCTTCTTCTTCTTCTTCTTCTTCTTCTTCTTTTTCTTCTTCTTCTTCTTCTTCTTCTTCTTCTTCTTCTTCTTCTTCTTCTTCTTCTTCTTCTTCTTCTTCTTCTTCTTCTTCTTCTTCTTCTTCTTCTTCTTCTTCTTCTTCTTCTTCTTCTTCTTCTTCCTCCTCCTCTTCTTCTTCTTCTTCTTTTTATTGTTATTATTCCAACGCTAAATCCTTAAAATCAATATTTCTCCTTCATTTCTGATTGATCAAAAATAACTATAAGCTCATTGGATAAAAAAGAATTACGCAACTTTCTTAGGAAGCACATTTTTCATTTAGGTCGTTGTTATCGATGTATTGATCAAAATAAAAAAAAATTGAAAAAAATAGACAAATAAAAACTCCAACCGCACAATAACAGCCTTTTGGCAACAATAAAAATTGTACAGAGCAGACAACAAACAGCCCCTCATAGAAACGGCATAAAAAAGCAGAAGACAGTGTTGGGTTTTAAGTGGTAGTGGAAACCGAACCAGTTCCCAGCGCCATCTACTTCAACCGCGCGAAAACCGGGGAAAATAACAAAGTTCTTTTTTTAATTCTTGCATTACTGATGACAAAATTAATTAAAAGATTTATTAAAAGAAATTAATAATAAGCATCGGTGGTGCGAGAACGCCATGCGGCGATTTAGCTCCACAGCACCGTGCACACTATAATTAGAGGTCGTTGGGAAATTTTTTGTAATTTATGTTCATCTTCTTCTGTTTATTATTATAATTCTAATGCTCATGATCTTAAAATCAATATTCTTTCATCGTTTAACTCTGCGGTACTGCACCAACTATAATCAGAAAATCTGGATAAAATTTGTGATTTATGTTCATCATCTTCTTCTTCTAATTTTTTTATTCAAAAAAGACAATTGCAATCATCGGTGGCGCGGGAGTGACCACTGCTATTTAGCCCCGCGGCACCTTGAAAACTATAACTAGAGCACCTGGTACATTTTGTAATTTATGTTTATCATCTTTTTCTTTTCTTATCTCTCTTATCTCTTATCGTCTTATTATTATTCATAATTAAAAAAAATACAATTACAATCATCGGTGGTGGGGGTTGCCATACTGCAATTTAGCCCACGGCACCACGCCAACTATACTTAGAGAACGTGAGTAAATTTTGTAATTCACGTTCATTATCATCTTCTTATTATTATTTTTATTTTAAAAATTATAAGTGCATTCATTGGCGCACGCCATCGCGCCAACTATATTTAGAACGTAGGTAAATTTTGTCTGGAGCGCCACTGCACCACACTAACTATAATTAAACAACGTGGGCAAATTTGGTAATTCAAATTCAAATTCTCCTTCTTCTTATTTTTTATTATTATTATAAATGATTTATTGGTGGCGCGGGAGCGCCACACAAATACTAAGCCCCACAGCACCGCGCAAACTATAATTAAGGAACGTGGGTAAATTTAGTATTATGTTCTTCTTCTCCTTATTATTAATATATTATTTTTAAACGCTTATATTTTAAAACCAGTATTCGTCCCTAGTTACTGATTGATCAAAAAAAAACATGGGTTCTTTGGAAATCGTAGAAAAGTGCGAAATAATTCTTAAGAACTATTTTTTATTAAATAATATGTGTTCTATTGATAATATTAAAATTGTTGAAAAGTATATCTTGGCAACTGAATGATTATAAACATATCTCGTTGCGCAGCTAAAACTATAGGTTATTAAGCTGTTTTTAATTTAATTCAAAAAAGGGTAGACTAGTCTTGAAAAATGCTACAAGAATAGAGCAGGAAAAAGGGACGATTTTTCCTCAGACATATGTTTAGACAGAAATAATGTGGACCAGTCTGAGATGGACATTATGTGGACTATAGGAAATTCTCATTTGATTTGACCAGCTGCTGACTGAATAAAAACTTTTACCATATGATATTGATTTGTTTATACATCGATCTAGTCACACAGCACTGTTGAATTTTTTTAGTCTGATGAAATGTAAATTGAAAAAATCATACTCACAGCAATCTTTGACAAGTGCCAAATCTCTTTTCAAAATCCACTCTTTCAAATTTATAGTAGTTTCTTACACATACAAATACAGCCTTCTAACTGAAAAATTTTTATTCAATCAGCAGTTGGCCAAAGAAAATGCAAATTTCCTATTTCCTATAGTCCACATAATGTCCATCTCAGACTAGTCCACATCTTTTCTGTCTAAACATAAGCCTGGGAGAAAATCTCCCCTTTTTCCTGCTCTATTCTTAGAGCATTTTTCAAGACTATTTTTAACTTCCGTATGCGTGTTATTAATTTAAAATATATATTTTTTTTATTTTCATTGGAATGAATTTACCGGGGTAAATATGAGTGTTTCTTTGGAATGCGACCTTGGTCTCCTTTGTACTGGAAAACTGTTTTTCTAAAGAATCGTTTTGAAAAGTCCACGTTGTGCTGATACCGTTTTTTATGCAGACCGTTTCGTAATTTTTGTTACCAGTAAAGTTTGGTCGTCGGATAACTCACTAAAAAGCCAATTTTTTATTTTGTTTTTACCCATTGTTTTCTGGGACCTGTCGGATGAATAAACTGGACTGGATTATAAAATCCGAGATCTTTTGTGTAAAAAACGGTCCCAGTTTGAAATGAGAGTCGTCCAAAGGTTTATAAATATCCTTCCTATTTTCTTAACGGACAAACCTTAAGATTAAATAAAGAAACAAATATTAAACATTTAAAAAAATTATAAAAATATTAAACATTTAAAAACTAGAAACAAATACTCATATGGTTAAATTAAAGTTAAAAAACCAAAACAGTAAAATTAAAACAGTAAAACCAAAACCGTAAATTTTTAACAGCAGTATTATAATATTCTCTAATAATAATATTATGAAAAATCTGGTTAAGAAAAACTGCTGGTCATGATTGTTTTCAACCAAACTAATTCCATAGTGAAGAAAAAACCCGCCAAATGTTGTATAAATAGCATTTTTTTATGGCGTCGGCAGGGGCTCTTCCCAAACTCTAAATTTGTCGATTTTGAGCGGAGCGGCTCTTCTCAATACTTCTTTCATTCTTATTTCTTTCTCTTCTCTCATTTTTTTCTTCTCTCATTCTTTCAAAGCAAATAATATAACTACCAATCGGGAATAATAAATGAAATTTAAGGGTTCCTTGAAATTCTATCGCGATAGTCCTATCTTTCATGCTTTTTTGAAAAGGTGTAAATTTACTACACATTACAGAGCTTTTAACGGGTACCAACGTACCTATAATTTTGTTTCAAGTCATTATAAATGATAAAAGATGTTAATTTTAATTTAAAAAAATCTTGATGATGATTATTATTCAAATATTTAAAACTTTATAATTAAAAAAGTATACTAGCCTGTTTAAAAACTCTCATTTGCCACTCATCTTACTACAACTCTGGGGATTTAAAATTATTTTAAGTAAGTGCAAGTAAAAACCTGAGTAAGAGTAAAATTAAAAGTAGACAAAAACGCAAAAAAACATTTCTTTATAAAACAGTTGAAACACAAAATTTTGCAAAAATCAATTAAATTTCATTGATTATCTGAATATGCAAATTTAAACAGACTTTATAAACTAAAAATATTAATAATTTGACTGTTTCTATGCAGTACTCAAAACTTTTTTAAATTCCTTACAATAAAGTTATTAAATATTTGTGTACATATTATTAAAGCTGTTAAACCTTAAGAACTTTAGAGCATAACTCAAAATTTTGGACCTATAGAGCATAACAGCGGTTTTTTGAGCCTCAGAGCGTCGTTTGTGTTTTGCAATTGTGTATTTCTTTCAATCAGTCTTTTGGTCTAAGTAAAAGGTTTCTAGCAAAATAGGCCTTCTTTTGTGTGTGTGTGTGTGTGTGTGTGTGTGTGTGTGTGTGTGTGTGTGTGTGTGTGTGTGTGTGTGTGTGTGTGTGTGTGTGTGTGTGTGTGTGTGTGTGTGTGTGTGTGTGTGTGTGTGTGTGTGTGTGTCTGTGTGTGTGTGTGTGTGTGTGTGTGTGTGTGTGTGTGTGTGTGTGTGTGTGTGTGTGTGTGTGTGTGTGTGTGTGTGTGTGTGTGTGTGTGTGTGTGTGTGTGTGTGTGTGTGTGTGTGTGTGTGTGTGTGTGTGTGTGTGTGTGTGTGTGTGTGTGTGTGTGTGTGTGTGTGTGTGTGTGTGTGTGTGTGTGTGTTTGTGTGTGTCTGTGTGTGTGTCTGGTGTGTGTGTTTGGTTGTTTGTTTGTTTTTGTAAGTGAGTCCTATATACGTCTTTAATGTTCGTGTTTTAATGTTTTTAAAATATATTTTAACAATGAAGATATTTTTTTATTTTATGTAAAATTGTAATAACTTGACAATAGCTTAACTTTTTTTTAGTTTCGCCACATTACACGGGAACACAATTTGACAATATGAATTGTGTTCTTGGAACCTGCTATTTTGGTAAAAACAGTAACACTAAATATAGTTATATGTTAAGTACATGTAAAGATCATGCAGCGTATGGAATCAAAACAATACCACCACCAAAAGACAACGCCACAATACAAGCTATTTTTGCGGCTGTATTCCCTTTTGCGCCTGTAAGTTATTTTGTTATTTCTGTCCCTTATGCAAAAAACAAGTCTAAATTCCTTCCTAACCACATTTAAAGCTTTTACTAGATCTGTATTGGAGCACAATACCCCAGTTTGGTCCCCTTAATTGCTTAAAGACATTGATACAATTTAACAAGTTCAACGCTATATTTCGCAAAGAGTATTTCAAAGATGTAGTGGTTCTTCAGGGGTTTAGTTACAGACAAAGATTAAAATTTCTTAAATTAGAATCACTTGAAGAGAGTTGAATTAAATTTGATTTAGTAATGTATTATAATATTATCAACCAAAATAATGATTAAATTTTCATGAGTTTTTTAAGTGGGTAATTTTTTAAGGAAAAAACAATCATGATTTAAAATTGTATTTGCCTAAAACTAAAAAGATGTAAAAAAGATGTTAAAATGTATTCCTTTTCTTCCCAAAGCGCAACACACTTGAATTCTTTACCACAAAATGTTGTAAAAACCAGATCCCTTAGAACTTTTAAAACTTTTATTAATAATATTAGTTTTAAAAACTTTTTAAAATTTGATAGGCACATGATTTAAGTAGCCATAGCGGCTCTGCGTGTTCTTTTTCTTTATTATACTTCTCAATATGTTTGGGAGTTTGGGAGTTTATACCTTTATTTTTTTATTTCTTTTAAAAAAAACAAACTTGTTTCTTTTACAAATAGTTTAGCATGTAAGCAACTTTTAAAAAATTTTTCATTTCATTTCAAAAACAAATGAATATCCGTTTTTACATAAAATATACTTTAAAGTAGCAATCTGTTTATGAAATAATTGATAAGATGATGATGAGTTAAAAAATCGGGATGAAAGTCCTAAAACTAAACCATATTTTAAAAAAGGTGGAATAAAACTGCGTCGCAAAAAGCTTTTATCAAAAATTGTGAACTACGTGATAATGGTAATACCAGCATAAGCTACTTTGCTCATAAAAACCTCAAAGGAAAATATATTTTACGTCATATACGTCATACGTCATACGTCATATATGTTTTGCTCCATGGTATAGGTTGTTGGAGGAGCAGCGGCAAAACAGGGCTTCAAAATGAACGTGTAAAAATTGTAAGTAGGTAGTTAAGTAGTTAAATAAAATTTCAAGTAGGTAGTAAGTGGGTAGTTAACTACTTGAAATATTTGAGCTAGGTAGTTAAGTAGTAAGTAGTTAAGTAGGTAGTTAAGTAGTTAATCCTTTACCTAAAGATATACTTGCCTTAGTAGAAATGAAATATTAAATTTTTAATGTAAAAAACACTTAGTCATTCCTTTAATAATTAACAATTTCCATATTTTATCGGTTTTTGCCAGTTCTTTATGTTTAGCAATATTTACATAACGGCTGGACAGATAATATAACATAGTTCAAATTCAAGAAGTTGTTTACAAGAAAAAATAATTTATTGTTAAGTTAACAAATATTGCTGACGTATTTTGAAAACTTATTTTAAAAGGTATTGTATTTTTTACCCACTTTATTGTATAACAGTACTGATGGGCTATAGTTCGCAAATATATCTAAAAACTTCAACGATTATAATTAAGTTCATAAACTATAAAGCACTTTGTGTATAAAATCACTGTTAAGTGGCGAAATATCGATTTTTATTGAAGACTCGCAGCACGTGCAAATTATTGCAGAATACTGTACACGTTGTCACATTTTGTTTTAAACAGCTGTGAGTTTTATGTAATATCGCGGGGCAGATATTGATTGTTTGTGTAAAAACACTAAATACTTGACTGCTGCCTACTTTGCTAACTACTTTCTGCCTACTTTTTAACTATTTTGTTAACTACTTGTATTAACTACTTTATTTTTTGAAAGTAGGTAGTTAAGTAGGTAGTTAACTACTTTTAAAAAAGAAAGTAGGTAGTTAAGTAGTTAGCCAAAATCATGGTAGTTAAGTAGTTAGGTAGTTAACTACTTAAGTAGTTATCACAACACTAACTTCAAGTTCCTATTTTCGCGGCTCCAAGGTCCAAAATTTTCCAAAAGGCTTAAAATTCCTTTTAAGGGCGCTAAAAACCCGGGACCATTAAATTGGTTTCAATCGCGTTTCTATATTCTATCTTTTATGTTCAAAAGAGCATCACTGACAACAGAGAGTGCCAAGTGGACATAGAAAAACAATTTTTATGACATTTTCTTAGCGTTACAAACTTCAAAGCGTCTTAAAGGTTACATTGCAAAATATTCAAATCTGTTGGGCAAGAAGTTTGGCGCGCTTTTTTTGCATACCAAAATCTATGTTTTTGATTTTTCCTTTTACTATTAATATGATAATTAAAAAAATTAGTTTTTTTTGGCTTAATTTGGACATAATATATAAGAAAACATATGTAATAAATTTTATCCTGTTCTAACATAAATTTTTGACAATCCCAAAAGCGCTAATTCTCCACTGTTTAAATTGTTAAAAAAATTAAGATTTAGTGGTTGTCAAAAATTGATATGAGTAGGTTTTTTAAATTCTATTCTTTCTTACTTGTCTATATATCTTTTTTTCCGAATTCCCGGAGTGAAGTTGAATACATAAGTTATAAAGTTCTCATGTAAATCAACTATTTTATTTGGGTGTCGGTATGATATTTAATTAACAATGTTTTTCAATTACCCTTTTTTGTCAAATTTAGTTAAATAACTAGTGTATTAGTACAAATTAAAGCCAAAATATCTATTAAATTTAAATTTAAAAACAATAACTTACTTGTTTAAAATTTTAGGAAATTAAATTACTAGTTTAAAATTTTAGAAAATTAACTTACTAGTTAACTTAATAGTTCAAAATTATGGACCAATTACTTACTAGTTTACTTACTAGTTTAAAATTTTGGACCAATAACTTACTAGTTAACTTACTAGATTATTTTTTTACACAATAACTTACTAGTTCAAGATTTTGACCATTAACTTACTAGTTAACTTACTAGTTCAAAATTTTTGACCATTAACTTACTAGTTAACTTACTAGTTGTAAATTTGCTTACTAGCACAACTCTAATTTTTATGCAATAATAATTATTGGGAACGGTTCGGCAATTAAAATGACGTAATTCAGACTAAGGCGCTGTTTTATAAAAAATACGTTTGTAGAAGTCCATTCTTTCTCTGTAAATTTCCCTATTTTCTTTCAGATTTTTAAAATTTAAGAAATATAGTTCTTTTGCCAGTTGAAATTTTGCCGCGCTCACATTTTATTTGGTCAAAGCGAGGGATTTTTAAAAGAAGGCGGTTTAAAAATGTTCAACTTTATTCAAGTTTAATACCAAACATAAAGTACGGTTGTTTTTGTTAAATTAGCCAAACGTATGTATAAGACAGAGATTTTCAAAGTTACAAAAAAAAGCTAACATTTACAAAGAAAGAAGGGACTTTTACAAAGAAATTGAATGTTCATAACTTTTATAAAACAGCGGCCAGATCAAGGATTTAAACGTTTGTACACAAAAAAGAATTTGTCAAAAAAATTACATTTATAAAAACTGAGACATGTAGTATTTAAAAACATATTTTTGTGTTAACAAAAACGAAACCATGTTTGCAAGTAAAAAACACTTTAAAAAGAGCATTTTTTTAGCTGCAATGGGTAATTTTTTAGTGCGATTTTAACTTTAAAATTATGTTTTTCTAACAAAATAATCTGAAAAATCGAAAAAAATGAAGTTTTAAGGCTTATTTTTTGAAAAAAAGATTTTAATTTAATGGTTTTCTGCTGCCAACATACGGGCTTGGAATGCTCCCAAAATTTAAATTCGTCATTTTGACAGCTAATTGTAAGCTTAATATTAGGTTTTTCTTCACAAAAAATATATCAAAATTCGTCATATGTAATAAATTTTAGATTTGATGGTTTTGAAAAAAATTTTGGCATTTATGTTTGCCCCTTAGCCTCTGAGGGGTCAACC
>JASAMX010033995.1:0-25606 GCA_030248175.1 Microlaimidae sp. YZB2_3
ATAGCAAATTATGACAACATAGCAGGAAAACTAAAACAGGAATAAGACTAATAAATAAAATAAAATTTAAAAAAATTAAAAATAAAACAAATGACTAACCTAAAAAGACAATAAATTCGAATTTTCTAATTAATTTCAGCTTTGTGACAGTAAGTGCAGAAACCGTTTTTCTTTTATTCAAAGAAAAAACTCATTTTTGAAAAAAAAAATAGAAAGTATTTTTAAACATCGTAACATAATTTATAAATAACAAAACTAGATCACAAATAGACGACTTTAGGCTATGATTTAATGGTTTTAAAATTAAGTGGAAGACTTTTCTATGTTCTGAGATTCTCACCAAAGGTGGCAAGATATTTCGCCTATAAGTACACAGTTTTACAAGCGTGAAATTTATTTATCTATACAATATAAATGCTAGACCTCATCCCAACCGAAATTTTATCGTTAAATGAAAAACTATACAACTGACGTGTGGAACAAAATTTAATAGAAAAAAAATCATAAATCAAAATTTCCAAGAAAACTTTTTTTAAATAAATAAAATTTTATTTGTATACTAAACAAATAACTAATAATGAAAAATATTTGAATTTATCATTTTTTAGGACAGTTATATGTTTTTATTGTGTTTTTTCTTGTTTATTTCTTTAGTTTAATTTTTTTATTTTATTTTATTTAATAAGCATATTCTTGTTGTAAAGATGAATTCCATCAGGGTAAAATTAGCGGAGCGTTCAGATAACCAATCTTTCTTTGAGAAAATACACATGTACAAAACACCTAAAACAAATTACTAACAATTGGTTACATTACTACTGCCGATTTCGGCACCGGATCTTTACAGCCAAAAACAGGGAACTTGGAGCCATAGGAATTTTTTTTTAACTTGAAGCAACAAACAATGGGAATTTTTTAGACAAGAAAAAACTGGTTTGGGCTTAGATTTAGGTTTTGCATAAGCTTAGGTACACGTTTTATGGGTTTTTTTTATTTGTGGCTCCAAGCTTCCTCCACTCCATCGACCCTAAATCCCTATTCCTTTTAGTTTTTCTGGGTTGCGCGTTTTAATCTTCATTTTTTCTTGACAGAAAACGGTTACTCCGTAATTTTAGCTTGAATGCTTTTTTTAGACTTCCTAATTTGTGGTCACTTGGTTTGAATTTTCTGTAATTATTTGCATTTTTTTATTGGATAACTATAACTTCATAATATTTTAGCATATTTCATAATTAGTAGTTACATTTTTGTTTTTAATTTACCCAACCTTTTATGGTTTGTTTTTAATCACGCGTTTTTTTTCTCTCTATTGAAATGCTCACATGAGCTGATTATTTATAGAACAAACTTAATTTACTGGATAAAAATAAAATATAAAATTATACAACAAACAAGACATAGAAGATAAATGTAGTGCAAAACTTATATGCAATAATGATAAGACCTCTTTTTGTTAATGCAAACACAATTACAATTTTTAACGAAACACTACTATAAAACTAACATAAAATAAAACTATTATATAATATACCTGCAAGCTATGGCGTTTCGGGCATAAGTTTAAGACGCCTCCGTGTTGCCCTCGTCAGTTAAATACACGGATTCTAACAACTTTTTGTTTCTTACCTAACAACTTTTTGCATAAAAATATATATACACAACTACATATTATATAACAAAAAATTTTTAATTAGTAAACCAATAAAAAACTTATACATTAACAAGCTGTACACCAATTTATGTAATTTAACATTACGGTAAACATTTTAAACTATAAAAAAGAGAGAGAGAAATTATATATACTGTAAAAACGTTTTTATTTTTAGTTTTACGATATTTTAAAATTTTGTCTGTTTTAGATACCGTTGCTGATAATGTTCCTAAACAAAGGTCAAAACGTTTAAGAGTACATTTAAAAAAATGTAAATCAAAAAATAACATTATAACAAATTTCTTATTATTTGTGTGTTTATAACTTTGTGTATTAGCATGTTAACAACCCAGTTCCAAACAGAATCTATCCCAATGCCAATATGTCGTTATGAAGTTCTGGAAGGTGGTCCTGGAGGAAGGCCAATTTATTTTGCCGAAATAGGAACACAGGTTTTTTCCTTATTTTAAAAAATATTTAATTGTAATTTTTTATAAAAAGATAAAAACTACCTGTCTCATATTTTAGGAAATCTTAATTAATATTTTTCTCTTGATTTTTAATGATATTTGACACACTATTAAGCTTGATTTATACTTTGTTTGTAATTTTTTATAAAAAAATAAAAACTACTTGGTTTATATTTTAAAAAATCTTAATTAATATTTTTCTCTTGATTTTTAATGATATTTGACACACTATTAAGCTTGATTTATACTTTGTCCTAAGTGTTAAAAAACAAAGCTAAAAAATCCATGTTGGGTTATGTAAAGCTGTTTTTTGGATGTTACAAAAGTTTATACTTTTTTTAATGTCAAAAAATCAAAATTAATTAAAAAAACAACTCTGAATTCTTTGAGCCAGACTTTTATATTTTTTCTTTTGGACATTTTGTACAAAGTATAACCGATACCAAATGTACAATGACACTAATTATTTTGGTACACAAGTACAGTTGCAACAGTACCTAAGCTTCTGGGGTTATCCTTGACAATACATTTTCTGGGATTTACTATAACCTAGAAAAAGGTGTTATGGTTCTTTGTCTACGAACTTAAAGAGCTGCGGACAATACTTGGAGAGTAACGCCCTAAAATTATACACTGAATACATACCAATGTTATCGTTCCCATTCTCAATTTTGCAATTGTGATGTGGTGACTTAAAGCAATAATGGTATTAAAGATTGTTTGGGAAAATACAGCGCAGAACCTTTCCTTAAACTCTAGGCCTGTTCATTTCAGTCCGGAGCGCTACGATTTACGGTCGATGAAGCCTTGGGAACTTGGAGCCAAAAATAGGGAACTTGGAGCCAAAATTAAAAATCGCTAAAATGTTTACCTAAGCCTAAGCGAAGCCTAAATCTAACCCCAAACCATATTTTTTTCTTAAAGGCTATAAGTTCCCATTGCTTGTGGCTCCAAGTTCCCAAAAATTTTCGACCACTCTAAGTTTCTTGCTTAAGGCTCCAAAGACCCGCGCTACCACTTCATCGCACAGTCAATTGTTGTCTACCTCCCAAAGTCTTTTATACTCGCCAATATCAATAATCATGCCAGAAAAAGACGTTACACGTCACAAAATGAATGTTGGCTTAAAGCCTAGAGCCCTTTATATTAAGAAAACTACCCTTAACAAACTATTTGTCTGTCTATGTATTGGAAGATGTGTTTTATATGTTTCTAGTTTTTGAGTGGTCATCAAATCCTTTCACGTTTTAATTTTTTTCAATGTGTTGTTCAACTAATTTTTTTACAATACAGTATTGAATCATATAAAAACATTTTTCTAAATATATGTTTTAAAAAAATAATTAAGTGATAAAAGTTTCGGTAATAAGTTTGGAGTTTTTTACAATACAGTATTGAATCATACAAAAACATTTTTTTAATATATGTTTAAACAAATAATTAACTGATAAAAATTTCGGTAATAAGTTTGGAGTTTTGGAACAAATAATCTAATTAATATTTAAAAAAAAAGACTCTTTGATTTGTATTTTAAATCATTAATAAGAAATATTTTTTAGGAATCCTTAAAATTAATATAGGTTTTACTTTCAGTGAAAGTTTTTTTCAACAAAAGACTAAATAACTAAATAACACATTTTATAAATGGCTGGGTTTAATAAATATTGTATGTTAACGTTTTACTTATATTTTAAAATCTTCTATCCAAAAACCTACAATAAATGTGTTTGTTTGTGTGCTGCTGAGTGTGGTTTGTGCTTGGTTTGTATGTTTGTTGTCGGTTTCATTTCTGTTTAGACAAATTTTTAATTGAAATAGATTTTCATAAAAATTAATAAAACAGCCAATTCAACACAAATTTCAGAGCGGTGGTAAAATACATTTTAAATCCACCAATGAACACCAAAAATCGAATTTTTTTAAAATTTATTTGATTTTAAATTTTTTTTACCAAAAAAATAGCGGTATATATTTGCACTGACGATGTTTACAACATACATTTGTATCATTATCGTCATACATTTACCTGATATGATATAAAAAGTTTTGAAAGGTTTTACTTTGACAATTACTGTCGATTTTACGGAAATAAAACATGCTTCTTTAGGTCGATTTCAGTCGTTTATTTTCATTTGCAGTATACAGGTAAAAATAAGTAGGTTCGATTATTTTTAATTTGAAAAACATTTTTAAAAAATGCAGTACAAGTAAAACAACTACTAAAAACTACATGCACTATTTAAAATTAAACTTTTTGCAAAGAATGAACCAGGTTTTAGCAATATTTTTTGACACTAAACCAAAACAAAAATTGTTTTGCAAAACCGAACCCAATATAATAAGATAAGTAATGAGACAGATACCTTTGTTGTAGGTATACCACAAATGGACATGTGATACTGAGCACGAGGACATCTTCTGTATGATTGTGCACAGCTGCAAAGTTAACGACGGTCATGGAGAAATTATCGATCTTATCGATGCTAATGGGTAGATTTCGCATAAATACAGCGTGTTTTTATCATAAAATTCGTGTTATAATATTCTAAAAACTGTTTAAAAAACGGGAACGCTTAAGGCTGGTTCATACTTATGACAAAACGTCCTTTGGACAAAGTCCAAAGGACAATTTTAGAAAAGCCAAAACGTCCTTTGGACAAGCCAAAACGTCTTTTGGACTTTTTCCTTTGGACGAAGTATGAATGCTACTTAGAATTTGTCCTTTGTCCAAAGGACAATATTCAAAGGGAAAAGTCCAAAGTACAAAATATATGAACACGTTGTCCTTTTAAATTTTGAATTTTTTATGAACACGTTTTTACGCTGTATTTGTCCTTTGGACAAAGTCCAAAGGACTTTTGTCATAAGGACGTTTTTTCATAAGTATGAACCAGCCGTTATTTTAGTAAAATATGTATAATATTATTTACTTTAAGTTTTAGAGTTATAATTTTCAAAAAACTGCATTTTTTGCAGTTTTAACTTATTTAAAATTAGTGCGTTTTATAAATTGATGAAGAACAAACTTAAAAAATAAACTTAAAAATAAACTTCTTAAAAATGTCAAATATAATATAAGAAAAAAATTTTATTCCTGAGGCAGGTATATAAAACTTTTTTTATTTTAAAAGATTTAAATTTATTTATTAAAAAATATATTAGAAACACATGGTATTTAAATGGCTCGTTTTTTAATAACATTTAAGCATACCCGGCACCCAGCGCAAAAATAAAAATTTATACAGCAATGTTTGTTTTTTAAAACGCGCATCGTCGCCTAATTACTGTCGTGCTGGGTACCGGGTATTTTTACATGTTATTCAGCGGTTTATTGTTTGATGTTTAAATTCTTATCATTAATTAATTATTTATTATTATGGGTACTATATTGCAATAGGAAAGGTGGAAATCCACATTTGGTAATAGTCATCAAGTCATCATATCCATAATTAATCAGATAAATTATAAGATTGTAACCATGTTTATTTTTGTGTGTTTAGTTGTGCTTATGACAAATATATTTTGGGAGATCTGGAATATATTGGAGATCTTATGGCAGCTAAGGAAGCTCACGTTTTTAAATACGCCGATCGACCCAGTCTTTTTTTTGATTGCCAAATTTCTGTTTTGGTCAAAGAACCTGGAAAAATGTGTCCAGTAAGATTGTTTTAGTTTGGAATGTCAACTTTAAAAACGACTCTCTGTGTTTTTACTTGCGTAAAAAACCTGTGATGTTTGACATTGGAATATTTTAGTTTAAAACACGAATTAAAAATCCCGTAAAAAAAGGAACTCTAAGTAAGCCTCAGCAGAAACCTTAAATTCTAATTCAAAACATTTTAAAACACGCGACGAATGAACAACAAAATATAAAATCGAATGTGATTTCAACAAAATGTATTTCTACAAAAAAATATATTAGAAACACTAAAACACAATAATTTTTTTTTGTTTTAGTATAAAAAGTGCATAAAATCTTTATGAAACGTAATTATGCGCTGTAAATTTATATTTTGAAACGAAAACGAAAATATTTTTCAACAAATATTTATCAATTTTATTGCGACGTTAAATACCATAGTTCTCAATGTACTGAGTTGTGATTACTCAAAAATGTCGTTATGACGTGGACAAACAATAATAAATACGAGTTTTATTTTGAAATACTATTTTGAAGTAGAATTTTAATCTTCGAATCTTAACTTGGAGAAGTTAAAACAAGTAAAACTTTCAAAATACAATGTTAAATAAAAAACAAAGTAAAAGTAAAAACAAAACTTATAAGTCATTAAGGACAGGCTATTTACAATTACAACTCTTTCATTTAATGCAATTCCACTCGTTTTTAACTCGCGCTGATATACGAAACGAAAATTTCAATCTCATGAAATTTTATGAATCGGTTGAAAGTGAACAAGCGATAGCAGAAATTTCAAGGCAAAATACACAGTACACATTCATCGCTTACTATTACGTACATTCACAATTTGTCATACCGGTATCAGAAGTTACACATTCACTGGTCATCTGATATATCAATTTAAATATATATTTCAACTTTGATGTAATCAAATTTCAATTTAACCTAGCATAAAAGTATAACACAAGAAAATTTCTGGTTGTATGAGGAAGTTATGCACAAAACTTTGCAAAAAAAACCTTTTAAATATGCGAAAATCTGCCATTAAACATCGCTTAAACATTAAACATTGCCATTAAAATCTTACAATAATTTAGGTTCCGAACTGCTCTCCCTCTTTAAGAATCAAACGTGCAGAAACAACTGATTTAGTTACAACGAATACAACATCTTCAGTCACTAAAGCTAAGCCAAAAGTATTGTTTTCAAATAAAGATCTAAGGAACTATGAAAAATACCTGATTCCACAAGAAACTTCTGGAAATATTTGCATGGAATTGGGAAGTTTTGCTGCTTATGCTTGTTTTAACGGATTGCTAATATTTTCATCGATAGTGTTAATTGTTGCTTCCACTAGATTACATGTAAAATACAGAAACGTTTTGTGATGCTTTTTAAGTAATATGGTAACAAGCTTTAAATAAGCGTATGGTAATACTGCGTGAAAATAGTTGTTTTTAAATACAATTCGTTAAAAAATACGTTTGTTTTGAACAATAAAAAATTTATTTTAGTTTATTGCACATAGAATAAACAGTTTATGTTGCGCAGACCTTGGAAATACTCTTGATTTCTTACATAAAAAGGAATATTTTAGTATTCCTTTTTTCACTCGTAAAGATTAATTTTTAATACTGTCGTTTTAACTATAGGCAAATAAAATTTAGCTGACCTCGATATTTGCAGTATTTAACCTCATGTCTGCATTCTAATTTTCGGCGTAATCATATCAGCCAGATATAATTCAACCATAAACTTGTAAATATTAGTTTTATCTTAATTTATTTCTTTTTTTTCCTCGATTGTTTGTTTTAAATGACGAGACAAATAAATGTATTGTAAATTAATCGTATATCGAAACAGAACTTAGAAAGTGTAACCCAAATAATCTTATTTTAAAATTAGATCATAATATCAAAAATATAATAATACCAAAGGTGGATAATCTAATAAAGGTATGTCACAGCGGTCTGTAGCAGCGTGCATCATAAAATCCAATTCGAGCCGCATGTTTGGCCTAGGGCCGCATGTCAGGCCCTAAGGCCGCATGCCCGGCCTAAGGCCGCATGTCCAGGGCCGCACGTCCGGCCCTAGGGCCGCATGAGGGTAGAATTATAGTACCACTATAGTAAAAATAACAAGAACGCAACGCAACAAAATTTGCTCCCTTGTGCCCGGACATGCGGCCCTAGGCCAGACATGCGGTCCTAGGCCGGACATGCGACCCTAGGGCTGGACATGCGGCTTTTGGCTGGACATGTGGCCTTAGCCTGGACATGCGGCCCTAGGGCCGGACATGCGGCTCAAATTGGATTTTATGATGCACGTTGCTACAGACCGCTCTGACATACCTTTATTAGATTATCCACCTTTGATAATACGTATAATATATTATACCAAAATTTTCAACTCCTCCTTAGAAGTAAAACGATTTGGTACTATTTTTTAAGCGCTACGATTAATTTTTTTAAGCGGGGTTCACAATTGTTACCTGCCAAAGCTCCAGTGTATTTTTATCTTTTTTTTTTATTTTGTTTTCCATATAACACTAAATAATATTGATCTACATTTAAAATGTACAAATTATTAGCAAAGTTTTTTTAACAAAAGATAACAAAAGTTTGGTGGATTTCTTCCTAATTTTATTTTGGGTTGCTGAAAAAAATATGCAACACTAAATAACCCATAAAAAGAACAAAATAATGTATTATATACTCAGTTTATAAAACAAATTAAAAGCTGTAGAGTGGGTGAAATAATTTATCATTTTTTATTTCTTTATAAATTTTGTATTTAACGTTAATTTTTTTTAAACAATTAGAATTTAAACGTTAATATGACTTTTGACGTTAACTATTCTAACAACCCATAGTTTTTTAAACACCTATTTTCACCTTGATATTTTTATGTTTATTTAATATTATTTACTAATATCAAGAATATGCAATAAATATTACAAACACATAAAAACCATATAAAAACACATTATACCAGCAAAAACGCTCAAAAATTAATCACAAGCAAAGAATTTTATTAATTTATCCCAGACAAATTCCACAACTTAATGGGCACAACATAGACATAAACGAAAATACTTGACATTCCCCTTTCCATTTCCTTAAATGACAATCTTGAAGTTGGTCTACACATGCTAAAACATAAAAAAGATTAAACAATATATTTATCGCTTATGCCCGCAAAATATATAAGCTGGTGAAAATATGAATAATTGCTTATACATTAATCCAAGATTTAGACTTTTGCTTTCAGCCTGTAGGTAAAAACCTCAGCTAGCATACATTTTATATGATAATTTGGTTTTTTTTAATCACTTCACCGGTGCATACGTTTTGTGTGTAATTTGTACAACTGGTCAATAGCTCTGTACTAGAGTCTATACAAAAATGATGCGGACTGGCGACAAAACTCGAACTTTGAAATGTTATATATCCATAACGGAGTTTAGAATATGTGCGGGACATATATGGAAGCATAGCTTAGACTCTTGGCTATCTTTTGAAAAGGTTAGGAAAAAATGTTTTATGATGACGTCATCACTACAGCCGATGCGGTAAAAAAACCTGGTCCCAAAAATACAACACTTTTTTATTAGTACGAGATAAGAAACGCCGCTTGCTATGCTGTTAAAACATATTTTTCTAAGTTTTTTCTGAAAGTTTGAGCGAAATCGGCTCGCTCAAATTTTTTTTATAATGCGTTGAATGCGCGCGGTTTTCGCGATTTTTCGCGAATTTTAGTTACGCTAATACACTCTCCGAATTATTTATTTTGTTTTGCTTCCTGCTCGAAGTGTGTACGATAATGTTCATATGTATTGTTATAATTGTCCGCCAATTTTTATTCCTTACTTTTGACCTAAAAATTTTTTGGGGGTTTGACCCCCCGGGAGCTAAGGAGGTCAAACACGAATACCAAAAATTTTTTTCAAAATTTTTTTTCAAAACTATCAAAAAAAAATTTATCACAGATCACGAATTTTGATATACCGTTTGTGTAAAAAACCTAATATTAAGCTTACAATAAGCTGTCAAAAATCACGAATTAAAAATTGGAAGCATTCCAAGCCCATATGCTGGCAGCAGCAAACCTTTAAATTACAAACTTTTCTAAAAAATAAACCTTGAAAGTTTATTTTTTTTAATTTCCAAAATATTTTGTTAGAAAAACATATTTTCAAAGTTAAAATCCTACTACAAAATCGCCAAATATCGCAGCTAAAAAAATGCCCTTTTTTAAGTGTTTTCTTACTTGCAAACATGTTTCCCCGTTTTTCAACACAAAAACAAATTTCTAATAACTAGGGTAACTGACTTAATTTCGGCCACCTTTTTTAATTTTTTTGGAGAAGTTTTTTTTTATTTTTCCAATCGACCCAAAATTTGGTCTAAAAATCAAACGATAGCTATTTTTGTTATTCCAGTGCAAAATTTTAAAATTTCTGTTACAGTTAAAGATCAGTGGAGGTTTAAAGTTGTTTTTTTATAGTGGCCGAAATTAAGGCGCGAGCCATTAACTTCGCCACCTAGAAAAAACTGGCTATAACTATTGCCAAAACGAGCAATAATAATTTCTAAAGGTTCCAAGTGTATCCTTAGGTATTGTTCTTGGTACATATAACTTAGTTTTTCCCGTTTGTAAACTTTAATAGTTATTAGCAAGACTTTAAGTAATTATGTTAAAACCTTAAAAAACAAGATTTAATAAATTGTATTTTTTGTTCCATTTTTATTTTTGGCTTATAAAACGTCAAAAAAAGTCAAACGAGCAAAAAAAATTTTTTAGAAATACGGTAGTACGATAATATTTAAAAACAGCTAAAAACGGCAGGTTTTTCACTTAAATTTTAAGGTGGCCGAAATTAACGAAATCTTAAAATGCGCAGTTAGTTAAACGCATTGCAAAGTGATTTTGAAGAAAATATCAAAACATGAAAATTAACAACTTTGAGCCTTAAGATACTTTAAAGTTATATATTGCTTCGTTTTGAATTTGATGCAGTTTAAACACAAAGCAAAAATTAAGAAAATTACAAAAAAAATCACTTTTTGTATGAAAATGTTGATAATGTAGAATAACAAAAATAAAAAAACTTTTGCAAAAACACTTTATTCAACAATAATCCAGTTATTTTGTTCTAGTTCTTTTGTGTTTTAAAAATAAGCCAATTTTCTAACACCCTAAAATGGTGGTCGAAATTAAGGCCTGGCCGAAACTAATTCAGATAACCTACGTCTCTCAAGTTTTGCCAATATCCCAATGTAATTTTTTAAAATAATGCTATTTTTCGTGTAAAAACGTTTGAATCCGCGATCTGGTCTGAATTGCGTCATTTTAATTGCGAAAGAGCCAATAAAAATCACCAATTATGACGTAATAACAAAAATTTGCATGACGTAAGCAAGAATATGTTATTGTGTTATTGTGTTATATATTCTTGACGAAAGGAAGTATTTTGCAATTTTAACGAAAATTTATGTTGCGTTTTCATGGGGTTATTTAGACTATTTTCTAATATTTTAAATCGAAATAAATTTTAAAAATTTAAAACTGATCTTTTAAAGTTTATTATTCTTGTAAAACTTTTTAATTGAAAGGTTTGCTGCTGCCAGCATACGGGCTTGGAATCCTTCCAAATTTCATATTCGTCATTTTTGACAGCTTATTGTAAGCTTAATATTAGGTTTTTTTTACACAAACGATATATCAAAATCGTCATATGCGATAAATTTTACATTTTTAATGGTTTTGAAAAAAATTTTGAAAAAAATTTTCGGCATTCGTGTTTGCCCCCCCCCTAGCTCCTGGGGGGTCAACCCCCAAAAAAATTTTTCAGGTGAAAAGTAAGGAATAAAAATTGGCGGACATTTAATATATAACAATATAATCAATATCATACACACTTCGAGCAGGAAGCAAAACAAAATAAATAATTCGAACAGTGTATTAGCGTGACAAAAATTCGCGAAAAATCGCGAAAACCGCGCGCATTCAATGCATTATAAAAAAATTTGAGCAAGCCAATTTCGCTCAAACTTTCAGAAAAAACTCAAAAAAGTATGTTTTAACAGCATACCAAGCGGCGTTTCATATCTCGTACTAATAAAAAAGTTTTTTTTCACCGCATCGGCTGTAGTGATGACGGCATCGCAAAACAATTTTTCCTTACCTTTTCAAAAGACAGCCAAGAGTCTAAGCTATGCTTTCTTATATGTCCCGCACATATTCAATTTCCGTTAGGAATATATAACATTTCAAAGTTCTAGTTTTGTCGCCAGTCCGCATCATTTTTGTATAGACTATAGTTTTTGATGAATATAACAATTTTTATTTTTTTAACACTGAAATTATAGAAGATTCTTGGCTAGTTGCTTATCTTGGTGAATTTTCAAAACCAAAAACTGGAGAAAAACTGATTTTATAGCACAAGGAGCAGTTCCCATTGCAAATTTTGACTTTACGGAAGTTACTAAAAAAAAATTTTTTTATTACATATTTTTGAGGTTTTTTAGCTAAAAACACTCATTTAAACTTCAAACTAATGTTTCAAGTGGTAAGAATCATTAATTTTAAGACATTGTTTTTCTCCTGTTTTTTGAAATCGGGGGTTATCCCCTTTTCCTTCTCATTACAAGGTGAGGGGTTAACCCCTTTTCACAAATCCGCTGTCCAATGTTCAGTCTTCAGTTGTTTTTGTGTCAGCTTTTTTAAAAACTTAATTTACTTGTTAGTGTTGAATGAGAATCAGAGAAGAGTTTAGTGGGACCACATATTCCACACGACTTTCGACACTGTAGGCTCATCATAAGAATGTTAATCTGACATTGTCCATGCAAAGACCAACTGTAACAGCGCCAGTCTCGATCTTCACATTTGTATTTCGATTCAGCTACCAAATTTTTGGTTGTAATACTGTTAGTTTTTGAAACTGGTTTTGTTTCATTTAACGTTTCGTTTTTGGCTTGATCTTTTTTTAATACACCATCCTTGTCCACGTTTATCTGCAAAAACAATAAAACGAATTTTTATAAATTTATTTTTATTTTATTTATTTTTTTGCAAAAACTTTTGTGTTTTTTTTTATTTTATAGTTTTAACGATGATTAATTTCTTAAAAATTTTTATGGTAAGTAAGTTGTTTTGTTTGGTAAGTTGAAAATGGAGATCAATTTTGTTAAGGTGAGTTTAGTTTGTTGTTTTTCCTGTAGTTGGTTTTTTATCATAATGTGCTTTTTAGTTTTCGCTCCCAGGTTAAGCAATTTTAAGGCGAACAGATTATTTTAAAAGAAATATCCAATCAATTTTTAAATTTTTTCAAAAATATTTAAATTAATTTAAATAAATATTAGATTAAAGATATAATATTTACACAATAAACATTGAAAATAGGATTTATATGCTTCAGTTTTTTGATTGAGGGTCTTTGGAACCGAAAAACGGTGGAGCTAGAACTGAACACAGAAAACTTTGTAAAATTAGGAAAATTGCAGCCAAAAATAAACGTAGCTAAAGCCTAAGTGTAAAAAAAACCAATTTTTTAAGACTTTAATTTCGCAAAATGTTTTGACGGCTCCAAGCTCCCTATTTACGATTCCGAAATCCCCGTACTCTTATTTTGGCTGCAATACGACTAAATTAAGGTTTTGATTAAAAAATGTTTTCTAATAAATAAATCGAATTACCATTTTATTCAAATTTTTAATATTATTTATAAAATTTCAAACCAGTGCTTTTGAATTGGACCAAGTTGTTTTATCAAAAAATCCAAGACCATTTCTAACAAATCTTGTTAAATTGCTTTAAGAAACACAAAATTTAAAATATAACACTTACGGTTGGTGTTTTACGCAAAAACTTTAATTAAAATTGGTGTTACCGGTTCCCGTAATCGTCTTTTTCTCGGTTACCAGGATAACACATTCGTCTTATGGTGGTGGTACATGTATCTTCCTCTGATTATTGTGGTGTGTAAATTTAATCGTGCTGAACATTACGTACCACGTAGGTCATACCTAGGTCGTACGTAATACTGTATGCTTGGTTAGAATTTGACTAATTGCTACCGTACATTAAATGCGCGTCAGGTTTAACCATTTGAATATGCTCGCTCATAAGCTGTTCGCTCTTTAAGCCTGGTGCGCAGAAAAAAGTGCGCTTGAGTGCTGCGTCCGCAGCAATAACTATTCTTTTTAGTCTCACCATGGTATGATCGTGGTGATACGTAGAGCAACTGAGGTAAAGTTTACACAGTTTACACACCAGAATTGTCGGAGAAAGATTGAAACCGCCATCGTGGACAAAAGTTTTACCGTGGCGATTAAAGGAACGGGATAAAAAATAAAACGTTTTTAAATGGGTGATTTTAAATGATGTCTAAAAAGTGAACTCACTCCAGATTTTAAACCAAAAAACAGCAGATTCAGTCTGAATGGAACAAAGCAAATTAATATTTTTTGAGTAAATTTAATAAAAATTAAAAAAATGTCACAAAGCCAGTTAATTAAAGTATTCTTTACCTCTATATATTCGTTATCGTCTGATGACAGGAATTCTTTTCTGCCTATGAAAAAATTTCTAACAGAATCTTTTGAGTCTGAAGGGATATTCGCACCGGAATTTCCAAGTATCCCAGGCTACAATTATTTTTGTGTTTTACAATGATGTTTTTTATAAATTATGTGGCATTATGCTAAAGTTACATTATTTAATCAAAATATAAAAAGTTTAAAAATTTCAACTTTTACCACTATATATTAAACTTATTTATCAAAGAAATTAAAAAAAATTAAAAATGTCTGCCCACAATTTCAACCATATAATAAATGTATTTTTTTTGGGAGGGAGAGAGGGAATTAAAAGAAAGGCATCAAATTATTTTTAATAATTTTTAGCCAAGTACAGTATATATTTTTAAATAGGTTGCTTTGGGGTCAAACATTGGTACAAATTTTTTTCAATTTAATTTTAAAATAATTTAACATTTTTTAAGAAATTTGTTTGATTTTTAAGGTAAAGATATTTAAATGAGAAAAATTTATTTAATCTGAAAATCCTCAAACTATATCTTCAAAGCAATTCCGCAAACCGTACCATTTTTTTAGTTTTTTATAAAATTTGAGATGAAATCTCTAGTTATCTGCTATTGAATAACAAAAAATCAATGTTTTCTCTTTTATTAATTTTGTTAATATCAATCGGTTAGTTTTTTTAAATAAAACTAACATATTTTTAATACTAAAAAATTTAAAGTTAAAATAAATAGTTTTTTACAATAAAAAAATGCTTTTTTTAACAAAAAAAATCGTGTTTTAAAAGTTTTTTAAGCAATTCTTAAACTACTTTTGATTATTTAAAAATAATATTTTACTCTAGAAGGCTCATTTCTATTTTGATAAGTTTCATCGTCAGAAGGAGTTTGGGAGTCATCGGAATTATCAGTGAATGGGTCTCTTGGATTTGTCATTGAAGAAGTTGAAGGATCTGGTCGGGTGTCTTCCGGATTCGATTCCACTGACTTTTCCGCAGATTCCCTGCTTTCCTTGGATCAAGAGTTCAATATAAAGTTTATTTAAACTAACGGAAAATTAATACATTCTTGTTCGTTTTTTATTAGTAAAATAATAACAAAAAACCTGAACAAAAAATGTACAATATACACGAAAAAAGTTGAAGCTCAAAAATTGACATTTAACTTTTCAATAATTATCCTTTTTAACCCAGCTGAAAAAAGGACTAATTAATATTTTTAAAAATCTAAAACATTGGACTACTGCTAAAGTTTTCCAGGCTGAAATTAGGGCGTCACCGCTCTCTGCCAGGAAGAAATAAACAATAAACACGTGAGCGATAAAAATTTTAAAAAAAGTATCAGCGATTATGTAACCAATTATTATTTAGTTGCGTCATGTGTTTCTCTGCACGTGATATATTCTCAAAAAACGAGTGGTTACTTTACCACTCACCTATTTTCACCCTGATAGAATTTATTTTTAAGTCTGTAAATCTGTGCGTGTAACTTATATGTGCTGGTTTAATTTAAGTAGAATTTGTTATTAGTATAATTTTATCTGTATCAGTATTATTGTTACTATAGTAAAACCAGTATCGCCCATTAAATATATATATACGAGTTTTTAAAACTTTCATTAAACAACACTGAATGTATGATTTTTTGTTATTTATATTTTTGCTATATAGTGGAATTCAATCAAAGCATGACTGTTTTAATAAGAACAATAAACTTTTACATAATTAAAAACATTTACAATTGAAGTTCCCTAATGTTTTTAGCTTTGTTGGTGTGTAAAAAGTTATTTTCATCAGGAAGTTGCCTTTCTTCGGTTCCCTCTTGTTTAAGAAGAGCTGCTTTATCCAGCATAAAATTGTCAATGTTATTGTTTTTAAATCAACCTTATTACGAAATTGACAAGGCTATAAACGTTAAATTCACTTTTAACTTAATTTGTTGGTTTGTTTGAAAGGGAAAAAAACAAGCACTAGGAACACAGATAGACAGACATTACGTCTATTTAAGGGCTCGATCACACATGTTTCCAGTTTCCAGATTTCAGAAACAGCTAAAACTTGCCTCGCAGATGGCAGTTTTCCGAACTACTTACACAGGCGCTTCGACTTTTGGAAAAAATTAAAGCAAAGCGGGTGAAAGAATATATCACACAAATTCAATGGCCAAATAGTTTTTACGTAATAATCCTGCTAATTGTGTTAATTAACGACAAAAACCAATTCCACAATATTGATTTTTTGCAAAGTTTTTGTGCATTAATTAAACGTATTGGGCACCATACCGGTACCGCCACACTGGGTGACTGCACCCGGCGTCACTGCGCTCGGCGCGGTGATGCCCGGCGTTCCCGCGCACAGTGCGAAATTTTTTCTCCATCGCATATTGAAACATAATATTAAAATAAATTACGATTCAATTATAATATTATTATTCGCAATTAACATTAAATCAAAATCATCTTAAGTCATAAAATTCCAGGGTCACTATATCCACGAGTTTAATATTGTGGTTTAAAAAAAACTAATTTATATTATCGAAACGTGTTTAAAATAGCAATTTATTTTTAAAGTGATAAAGTTTTACAGTTTTTTATGGTTTTAAAACTAATTTATACTATCAAAACTTCTTTAAAATATCAATTTATTTTAAAAAAGTAATAAAATTTTAGGTTTTAGGTTTTTGGATTATGCAATTCAGCACATTAAAAATTCATTTAAATTTTTTATATTATATTTCAAAGGATTTTTTAGTGTTCGTACGTAAGATCTTACACGTGTTATTTGAGCTTAATGATGAATTGGTGATGACGTCATAGAGAAACAAACTTTTTTGACCATTTCAGCTGAAAGCCAAGAATCTGAGCTTTATGAGCTCAGATATATACCTCGTACAAATCTTCCGCTTCGTTCGCAAGATTTTATAGCTTATAAAGTTAAAGTTTTATCGCCAGTGCACGTACCTTTTGAACAAAGTTTAGTATAACACTACCAGTTTATAAAACTTTATATTGGACCATTTCAGAGACAGTGACAACCTCCTCTGCGGCTGCGGTTGTGGTGTTCGGTTGCTGCGTGGTTGTGGTTAATTTCGGGGCTCCGGGTCCGGACGCGGACGGGATCCTGGATATCAACCACCCCTGGGCTTTTCCTGTCCAAGGATTAAATGGACCCGCTAAAATCAATTTGGAATCCGAAGGATAGCGATTCAGAGGTCGATAGCGGGCTGCTTGAATGGCTCGCTGATGGTCGGCAGTCAGGTGGTTCGGAACGCCCAACTTGGTGATGGTGCTGATGGAAGGTCGAAATTGTTCAGCTAGGCTAGGCACCGCCATTACAGGACTGGTTAAACCCGGATGAGGTCGAACGCAGCGTCCCAAATTGAGACGGGTTTCACAAAAGCGAGCGTCTGAAAAAGATAGATATAATTAATTTTTTTTACGCGTGTTCTCCTATGCTATATGCTGCATGCACTATTTTAGTGATTTTGGAAGTAATACTGGCGCTCTTTATACTATTGCAGTGCTCCAGCTTGCTAAATATACAATACTAATGCAAGAAATCGAGGAAACTTGGAACCGAACATTTGAAATCGTTAAAACCTTCCTAAACCTAAGTCTATAAGCCTAAAATTAACCTCAAATTAGTTTTTTACTTTCGGCTAAAAGTATCCATTTTTGTGACTAAAAAAACCAAAATTTCCTGACTGTTTTAAGTTTCTTTTTAGGGCTTCAAAGATTCTACACCGAAAATATAAAAAAAAGATGTCGGTTATTAAAAACAGTGGTTTTTTCAAGACTGATATATCCAAAAAAAGTTTACAAACAACTATTATTAAAACGCAGTATTGTTTACACGGTGTGCATTATTTTTTAACGCAGTATTGTTTATTTTTTATTTTTAAATATATTTAATAGTTGTTTCTTCAGCCAGCATTATTATACTTACGTCACAAGATCTCGGCACAGTTTGACAAATTTTAAAAAGTGTAAAACAATTCTAGAATTTTATTAAAGATACAATTTAAATTTAACGTTATTCTATAGAAAAAACGGTTTTTTTCTTTAAATTTTAGCTTTGTGTCTCAAAATTTTTTTTCACTATAAATTTTATAATAATTTTGAATTCATAAAGCGACATTTAAAGGGTTATTAATAAACACGAGCCTACAAAAACCACATTACCCACAATATAATTTAGTAAAAATGGATAAATTGATATAAATCTAGACAGTAATATATAGAACCAATTTTTCTGCTTTTAAAAATGCACACAACTTAAAACAAATACCTAAACACAATAAAACATAAAATAAGTTTTTAAATATACTGAATTATAATAATATTTTTAATTAATTTTATAACTTCTATACAAAAAATTTGTGATAATATTTTTAATTAATTTTTTAACCTCTACAAAAACACGTTCCACAAGATTTTTGGCAGTGAATTTTCATCCAGGCCGGGTTCCGGTCGCACTCGAAGGCTGCCGCCCACTGGCAACAACGCCCGTCGTCATCCGTGCAGGGCGGGAGTATCGCTCCTAATTGGTTAGGTCCGGGGGGTGATACGACATCTACCCCCCTGTTCCATGTGTGCCCATTAGAAACGTCAGACGTAACGGTTGCTAAAACTAACGCAAACACGCTCAACATTTCCCCAATATTAATTTAAAACAATCTTCTTCTGCGATTGTTTAATATGGCAAACGGCGATAAATTGCGTCTTAACAAACAAGTATGACTTGATAATGGCTTTTAAAAATTATAGTACATCTTGTTTTAGTTTATAATTCTTCATCGTTTTAACAAATGAAGGAAGAAAAACGTGTCTTGGGATTAAAATATTTTTTTAACTCGTAAAGTAAAACTGCAGTCGTTTTGTCTGCGTATCCCAATATTATGCATTCTTTAAACTAAGTTTCTATTAGCAAAAAAACACCTATATTTCTATAAATTGTACCGCATAATACTAAAAAATGCTGTTATTTACTAAAACAAGCTTTTAAAACGGCTTATTTTTGCAAGAAATTAGTCTAAAAAAGTTAAGTACGATTGTATTTATAAAAGTATCCAATTGCGTCTAGTTTGTCTTTTCAAAAAAATAAAATACAAAAAAATTTTTTTAAAGCCTTCAACATTAAAATTTCACAAAGTTTTAGTTTCTTAATGAGCTACAATAGCACCAAATATTTTAAGCAGTTCTACTAAACGCATGTTAACTATAGGTGCTATGTTAATGTTAGCTTTTTGTTTAAAACTCCTATTGTATGCCTCAATTCTTCTAGGTTTTTTCTCGAAAAATTTCATTTCATTTCTTATTTAAATGGATTAAATGGATATTTCAATAATTTTATAAATATTTGTTTTTAAATGCATGCTAATAAAGCTTTTCCCTTATGTTAACGATTGACCAAACCTCTAAATAGGTGTTAAGGCTTTATGACATCTATTAAAAAATCTGCCTAAAAGTATTAAAATATCAGTTTATTGCTTTTTAACAAATAATTCTATGGAGTTTTTCAAGAAAAAATATTATGTTAAATCTTTCTGATTATTATCTTGGACGCAGAATGAAAATAACTCTGACATCTCAGTTCATAACAAAAAACAGTTTGGTAATTCTTGAATCTCATGTAAGTGAGATTGAAGTCTTGAAAGTGCATTCCCAAATGTTTACTCACTTTATTAGTTTTTGGGAAAATTAACGTACTATTCATCATACTGAACGTCTCATCAGCTAGGTGTCACCCGCTTATGCAAATTAAACGACACCGTATGCAAATTTTCGTATTTCAGATTTATAAGTTAAACAAAGAGTTTAACATTAAACAGTGGCGCTCTCTTCGTTTCGTGTTTTAGACGTAATGTTTATCGCATAAATCTTTAAAAAATTTATTTAACAAAAAAATATATCATAACAAGTATCACCGTGAAAAGCTTACTCGTTAATATATCATTTCAAGACGTGTTGAATGTGCGCCGCCAAATCTGCCGCCAAACTGCCGCCAAATAGCCGCCAAACCGCCGCCATTTAAAAACTAAGGTTTTAACTCAGTTATATGTCTTCCCCTTTTTATTTCCCTCAGCCAACCAAAACAAACAACCCCAAAAATCCCCCAAAGAACCACCCCCCTCCCCCCAACCCAACACAAAAACCCCCCCACAAAAAACAGAACACAAAACCAACAAAAAGCCCCCGCAACCAACACCCAAAAAAAAAAAAACAACCAAAAACCCACACAACAAAAAAAAAAACCCAAAAAAAAAAAAACCCAACCCCACACCCCAACCCCCACACATAATTAAACAATATTAATCTCATATTTACATCTTTAAACAATTTTTAATAGTACAAAAAACTGTTAATCTTTTTTTTCTTCTACAAAAAATTGAAAACAAAATCAAGTTGTTTTTCTTTACGGAGATCTCCTTTTTAGAAAGTAGCTGAGCAGACTATAGCCTATTGCACCGTGGGGCATTTTGCTCCAGCAGCATAGCTATCAATATAAAAGAAGTTACCAATTTTCAGCGCGCGCCGCGCGAATTTTTCAGCGCGCAATATAAGCTAACTCGGTTTTACTCGATTTTTTGTACTCGATTTGTTTTAAGGTTAAGCCTATGCGTTCTTAAGCCTAATTAAAACCTTAAAAACAACCAAAACCTTAACAAATAGCTGAGCGAAAAAAGTTTAGATTGTTTTTTAGGCTTGCTTAGGCTTAGTAACGCGTAAACTTAACCTTAAAAAAAGTCGAGTAAAACCGAGTTTATATTTATAACACAGTTTTGTAAATTTTAAAGTTAGAAAAATAAGCAATGAATTAGTTAAAACCGTCTTATTATAATTTTTTTTTATTTTAACGCCTTAGGGCTGGTTCATACTTATGACAAAACGTCCTTTGGACAAAGTCCAAAGGACAATTTTATAAAAGCCAAAACGTCCTTTGGACAAGCCAAAACGTCCTTTGGACTTTTGCCTTTGGACGAAGTATGAACGCTACTTAGAATTTGTCCTTTGGACAAAGTCCAAAGGACAAAATCCAAAGGGAAAAGTCCAAAGGACAAAAGTATGAATACGTTGTCCTTTGGATTCTGTCCTTTGGACTTTTTCCTTTGGACTTTTCCCTTTGGACTTTTTCTTTTGGACTTTTCCCTTTGGATTTTGTTCTTTGGACAAAGGTTAAAGGACAAAAGTCCTTTGGACTTGTCCAAAGGACGTTTTGTCATAAGTATGAACCAGCCCTTAGTTCCTAAATGGCGACAGATTTGGCGGCGCACATCCAACACGTCATTTAAAGAAACTATCTATGTAATGTATAGAATGTATCGATATTTATGTAATAAATAGGTATTCAAAATTTAAATCACTGACTCTATTGTATGCATTACATTACGTATAATCAGATAACCAGTTAAGCTTTCTATAATATTATATTTTGCAGAATGAGTTAATTGTTAGTGTTAAATTCAGGTTACTGTGACTCGTTTCACACTAATATACAAGCAGTAATCAAGTCAAAGTGAAAGTTAGTTTTTTATACTTTGCTTTTATCGAATTTGCCGTACCGACAATAAATATAGTCGTTTTTATAATTTATTGTAATTTTTTCCAATAAGACGGCGGATCTTGATGGAAATTAAAAAAAAAAAAAAAACGACAGTAATTAAATACATCTTTAATTTCTTTCCTTCCTCCCGAACCCCGATTCTTAAAACTGACGGATAAATAGAGAATTTTAAAACGCCTGCAACATTATTTTTTCCATTCACAACCCATCGTGTGAGTTTAATATAAATTTCAAAAAAGCATACGAGAGTTTTTTAAAATAGTTTTAAAAAACCTGTATAAAATAAACCAAAATTTGTTATAAATTTAGTATCGTATCACTTTTTTTTATTTTTCAACAAAAGTCGTATTAATAAAAGATTTAAATTTCACGCCATAATTGATTTTACCACGTTTTACGACTATCAAACGGATTCATTTTAGCAAATTAGAACCATAAGTTGGAAATTCTGAGCCGAAAGTAAAAATCATTAAAACCCATACCTAAGCCTAAACGAAGCCAAAATCTTAGCTGAAACCATTTTTTTCTTAAGAGCGCCAAGTTCTTATTGTTTGCGGCTCCAAGTTCCAAAAAATTTCTAACGGCTCCAAATTCTCTATTTGCGGCTTTAGACCCCGTATCTTCCGTGATGGTGATTTTTGGTGTGTAAACTGTGCGCTGCGTTAAAAAGCTATGAAATTATCTTAACAGTCATATTATTTATTGCCCAACAGTTTTCACATTGTAATAAAATCCGTCTATTATCCGCACAGCCGCGGGCAGTGACTACGCGCGTTTTCGCAGCAGTGATAAGAAGTTGGTTGGTAAGGTACGGGGTCTTTAGAGCCGTAAGTAGGGAACTTGGAGCCGTCGGAAATTTTTTGACCTTTTTTAGGCTTCGCTTACGCTTATGTATAGGTTTTAACCTATTTTTGGCTCCAAGTTCTCTCGGCTCTTTCGACCCTAAACCGTTGGTAATAGGAATCCAACTTCTTTTCACGCTCACGAAATTGATTGGATTACTGACTCAATTGACGAGTCTTACAAAGTTATATCGGTTCGGCTTACTGTCTCACACTACTTTCGTTTTATTTATGTAATTTTTGTGAATCGCTGTGACTATTGTGCTATTCAGGCGTTCCTGGTTGTAGAATAATTAATCACTCATCAATCAATCAATTTATTGTGTCGTGTAAATAAAATGACAGGAAAGGTATATAATATTATAAAGTACTGCACTTAGACTTGTATCTACTATCTAATTAAATATACATAAATATACATATAAAAGCAAAAACAAACAAACAAACGAAAGTGTCTTTCCATCACACCAGCAATAACCATAAATATACGAAAAAATTGCCACAATGATTCTAAAGGTCGTAGTAGATATTTTTACATGATGAAAAATCTACACTGTGGATTGCTTAACATACATATAATTAAAACAGTTTTTTTAACACGCTGTCGGACATTTTTATTCTTATGCATTCTTAATATAAGTTTGTAAATGTAACATTACTAAAGATAAACCCAACGTGGCTGCAACAGTTGTTCGTTGGATTAAAAAATGCCCCCCCATTATGTAATCACTCAAATCACGAAAATCTGACGTCACTTTATTAGCCAATTAGATTAAATTTAATGCCATATTAAATTCAATCTAATTGGTTGATAAAATGACGTAAGATTCTCGTGATTTGAGTGGTTACTTAATGGGGGACATTTTTTAATCCTACGAACAACTGTTGCAGCCACCTTGGGTTTATCTTTAAGGTCGGTTCATACTTATGACAAAACGTCCTTTGGACAAAGTCCAAAGGACTTTTGTCCTTTGGACTTTGTCCAAAGGACAAAATCCAAAGAGAAAAGTCCAAAGGGAAAAGTCCAAAGGGAAAAGTCCAAAGGAAAAAGTCCAAAGGACAACGTTTTCATACTTTTGTCCTTTGGACTTTTTTTTCTTGGATTTTGTCCTTTGGACTTTGTCCAAAGGACAAATTTTAAGTAGCGTTCATACTTCGTCCAAAGGAAAAAGTCCAAAGGACGTTTTGGCTTGTCCAACGGACGTTTCGGCTTTTATAAAATTGTCCTTTGGACTTTGTCCAAAGGACGTTTTGTCATAAGTATTAACCAGCCCTTAGGAGTAAACTTAATGCTGGATGAGATAGAAAAGGAAATAAACGGGTGGAAAACATATAACATTATTTTTAACAAATTTTAAATAAATAAATATAATTCCTCCAGTTAAGTTTTAAAACTCAGGTTTTCATCTCCAAATTTAATCTAAGAATATTTTTTATTTTTGGGTAAAATACTTATATAGTTTTAATTACATACACTAACTCAAATGAAGACCGTAGCCGACTGTGATTGATTTTTTTTCGCGTGAGAAACAGAAATTATGGTAATATTTGAACAAAAACAAAACATTAAGGACTAAATTAGATTCGGGAGCCAAACAATCAATTTTCGAAAAAAATAAATATATATTGTCACGCAGAAATGAAAAACTATCTAATGAAAAGTTATTAGTTTGTTACCTAAGGCTTTAGTTAAGTAGTTGTATGTAGTGTTGTAAAAAGTTACTTTTACTTTTACTTAAACTAATAAAAGTAAGGAATTTTGGATTACTTTTACTTTTACTCGACTTTTGAAATTTCAGTTACTTTTACTTTTATTCTTCCTCCGATTTTTTCTTGCAATACTTAAATTAATTTAAGTAAAATTTAAGTAATTTCAACAAGTATAATATATTCTTTCAAGAATATATAAGAGAAGAATGTACCACTCAATACAAAAAATCGCACCCATCCGTGCATCGGTTTGCCATAAATAAACCCCCCGGGGAGGTTTATGTACCCCCCGGGGGTACATAAACCCCCCGGGGGTACATAAACCCCCCGGGGGAGTATATAAACCCCCACCCGGGGGAGTATAAACCCCCCCCCGGGGGCGGGGGAGCGGAGCCCCCGGGGGGAGCATATAAACCCCCCCGGGGGGAGCAAATAAACCCCCCGGGGTAGCATATAAACCCCCCCGGGGGTATATAGACCCCCTGGGGGAGTATATAGACCCCCCGGGGGAGTATATAGACCCCCCGGGGGATTATATAGACCCCCCCCCCGAGGGAGCATATAAACCCCCCGGGGGAGTGTATATGCTCCCCCAAAATTTAAAACCGGCCATTATCACAAAAACAACTGTTTTACAAATCAAAAGTTTCACGTTTAACAGAAATTTCAATAAAATTTCGATAAAAAATAACTATTACAAAATAAACACTATTTTTACATAATAAATACAGTTTCTACAATCAACGAGACAACCGCGCCGTGGCGACGCGTTTCCACAAAAAAAATTTTTTTTTAATTTTGGAGGAGCATATACACTCCCCCCGGGGGGGTTTATATGCTCCCCCGGGCGGTCTATATACTCCCCCGGGAGGGGGGTCTATATACTCCCCCCCGGGGGGGGTTATATGCTCCCCGGGGGGTTTATATGCTCCCCCGGGGGGTTTATATACTCCCCCGGGGGGATTTATGTACCCCCGGGGGGGTACATAAACTCCCCCGGGGGGGTTTATTTATGGCAAACCGATGCACGGATGGGTGCGATTTTTTGTATTGAGTGGTACATTCTTCTCTTATATATTCTTGATTCTTTACAAACTATTTGAAACGAGTGGCAGAAAAAAGTTTTTCAAGCTGCTAACAGAACACCCTGAAAACCATTTATTTAGACCAAAAAACTTAAAGTAAA
>JASAMX010033996.1:0-61448 GCA_030248175.1 Microlaimidae sp. YZB2_3
GTTCTCAACCGTACATCTATACTATCTCTCAACCGCGTGGAAAAAAGCGAAAACAACAAAGTACATTTTTTAAATTCTTGCATTAAGGATGACAAAATTAATTCAAAGTTTTATTTAAAAAAATGATAATAAGCATCGGTGGCGCAGGAACGCCACGCGGCGGTTTGGCGCCACAGCACTGTGCACACTATAATTAGAGGAACGTTGGGAAATTTTTTTGTAATTTATGTTCATCTTCTTCTATTTATTATTATAATTCTAACGCTCATTATCTTAAAATCAATATTCTTTCATCTTTCATGCGGCGATTTAATCCTGCGGTACCGCATCAACTATAATCAGAGAATCTGGATAAAATTTATAATTTATGTTGATAATCTTCTTCTTCTAAATTTTTTATTTGAAAAAAATAACTGCAATCGGTGGCGCGAGAGCCCCCACTGCAATTCAGCCTCACTCGCACCGCGGGCATACTATAACTAGGCCCCTGGAAAATTTTGTAATTTATGTGTATTACCTTTTTTTCTTCTTATCATTATTTATATTTTCAAAAAATGCAGAATTTCCGCTCATTAATGGCGGCTGCGGGGGTATCACACTGCAAATTAGCCCTCGGCACCACACCAAGTAGGCTAAGAAAACGTGGGTAAATTTTATTAATTCATGTTCATTATCTTTTGCTTATTATTAGTTTTATTTTAAAAAATTATAATTGCCAACTAGCTTAGGCCCGCACGCCATCACACCAACTATATTTAAAAAACGTTCGAAACACTTTGTCTGGAGCGCTACTGCACCGCACTAACTATAATTAAACAACATTTGTAAATTTTGTAATTTAAATTCATCTTTTTCTTCTTCTTTTTTTTAATTATAAATTATCGGTGGCGCGAGAGCGCCACACGGAGACTAAGCCCCACGTCACCGTGTAATCTACAATTAAAGAACGTGGGTAAATTTAGTGTTATTTTCTTCTCCTTATTATTAATATATTATTTTTTAAACGCTCATATCTTAAAACCAGTATTCCTCCCTCGTTACTCATTGATCAAAAAAAACATGGGATCTTTGCAAATCGTAGAAAATTGCGAAATAATCCTTAGGAACTACTTTTTATTGATCAATAATATGTATTCTATTGATAATATTGAAACTGTTAAAAAAGTATATATTGGCAACGGAATGATTATAAACATATGTCATTGCGCAACCAAACTTTTGTTTATTAGGCTATTTTTTAATTTATAATTCAAAAAAGTGGTAGACTAGCCTTGAAAAATTCTCTAAGAATAGAGCAGGAAAAATGGGCGATTTTCCTCCGAGCGTATGTTTAGACAGAAAAGATGTGGACTAGTCTGAGATGGATATTATGTGGACCAGTAGCCAGGGACGTAGCCAGAGTTTCATTTTGGGGGGGGGCGGATTGTAGTACAAAAAAAAATTTCGGGGGGGGGGGGCTCCGCCCCCCCCCCCCGGAATTTTGGGGGGGGGGGGGGCGGAGCCCCTTTTTATTTTTGAAAACGTTAAAAAAGCAGGGATAAACGTAGATAAAGCTGTGTAATACACTGTTTTTGGCCTAATAACGTATTATATAATGTTTTAGCACTAAAACCATGTTTTCTTAGTTGAAAATTACATTAGCACACATTGGCAGAGCTTGAATTTTACAAAAAAGGAAATTAGAGAGCTTTCAGACCCCTTGGCTACACCCACATTCTAAACCAAAGCACATGAGCAGCATCTTGGCTTCATGTTTTCTAGGGTACCTACCTATATGAAAAAAATCCGAGCCAATGCTATAGACAGCAGGAGAATTTAGGAGGGGAGAGGTACATAAACCAACCAATATGATTGTTTGTTTTGCTTTCTGTGTAGTACTTATTACTTATAAAAATTATTGTACTAACTTTAAAATAACATTAGCATCAGGCAACATAAATAACGAGATATATATGTATGTATACTATAGAAAGTGACCGCTGAGCGAAGCGAAGCGGAACAAATTTTGGGTTTTGGGGGTCCTTTGGGGTAATAAAATATTTTTAAAGTTTGGCTCCCAGCGATTAGCGAGGCGCTAGAAAATTTTGAATTTTTAGCCTCTGAAAACCCCCAAATTTTACTATCTGGCGACCATTTCGGGGGGGGGGGGGGGCGGCCCCCCCCCCCCCCCCCGCCCAGCCACTATCCTTATTTTTCCTCCTGTCCGACCGTTTCCGGGGGGGGGGGGCGGCCGCCCCCCCCCCCGCCCCCCTGGCTACGTCCCTGCCAGTAGCGTATATAGGGGGCGGGGAGGGGGGCGACCGCCCCCCCTTTTGGCCGTTTCCATACTTAGGGCGGGGCGGTCCGCCCCCCCTGGCTGGCGAAGCCCGCCATTTTTGTAAGGGTCCCCCCTTTACCTTTTTTATTTTCAGATTATAAAATTGTAGTGCATCTTAAATGTATAAAATAACACTTTGTAAAATTTTCCCTGCTTCGCGGGAAGGTGAAACTTTTTCTTTTTATTTGTTGAACCGCACTTTTTGCTTATAAGTTACAAACCCCTCCCCTTGCAGTCGCGCATAATTTTAAATAATCTAGCCAATTATATATAAATCAGGTTGTTTCTTAATATTAATAGAATTAAGAAAAACCTTATTTGGATATAGTACAAAATTTTAACATCATACTAATTTAAAGCTGTAAAAAACAAATTGTTTAGGAATTAGGTTATAAAAATAAAAGTAAATCTATGCTTATATGATTGGCTGGAGACAATTCTTAAGCAGTTTTTAGTGCTTATTTAAAAAAATTTTCGCTTCCGGCGGCTGGGGGTCACCCCCCAGACCCCCCCGTCGCCTTGCGTCGGCTTGGTGCTCCTACCACAGTAACAAACAAATTGATTGTTGTTGTTGAATAACCTGAAACTTATCTTGCCTATGCAGATTATGCAAAGGGCAGGCGCTAAGACAAGCCAGGAAGGGCGAAAATGTTTCACCCCTATGGTTAAGACTCTTCGTCCAACATTAATAACGGTGTTGGCAACCTTTACCGCTAAAGTGTTCACTATATCCAGTGTTCACCCATTCAAATTGATAAAGCTTTTGGTTATCAACTCATGTAAAACTATTGCCATATGATTAGCTGGACACAATTTTTAAGCAGTTTTTAGTGCATATTTCCAAAAATTTTGGCCTCCGGCGGTTGGGGGCACCCAACCCCCCGATCGACGCTCCACGTCGGCTTCATACTACTATTTATGTAATAAACATTTTGTGTAAGAATTAGGTTATAAAAACAAAATTAAAACTATAACTATAAGAATCGCTGGAGACAATTTTTAAGCAAGTTTTAAGTGTATATTTAAAAAATTTTCGCCTCTGGTGGCTGGGGGGACACCCCCTAGACCCCCCGGCCGACGCTTGGCGTCGGCTTTGAGCCGCTACGCGACGCAGTTACGGCGTTTCGCGCTGTAACACTCCCTGAGACATTGGCAGACCGCCCCCCGCTCGGCAAAATAGTAGATACGCGCCTGATGTGAACTATAGGAAATTTGCATTTGGTTTGGCCAGCTGCTCACTGAATAAAAATTTCTACCATAGGATACTGATTTCTTTATACATTGATCTTATCACACAGCACTGTTGCATTTTTTTAGTCTAATGAAATATCAATTGAAAAAAATCATACTCACAGCAATCTTTGACAAGCGCGAAATCGCCACTTTTTCAAATTTATAGTTGTTTCTTACGTATACAAATATAGCCTTTTTATTGAAAAAGTGGCGATTTCGCGTTTGTCAAAGATTGCTGTGAGTATGATTTTTTAAATTGACATTTCATCAGACTAAAAAAATGCAACAGTGCTGTGTGATTAGATCAATGTATAGACAAGTCATTATTCTCTGGTAGAAATTTTTATTCAGTGAGCGGCTGGCCAAACCAAATGCAAATTTCCTATAGTCCACATGTTCATCTCAGACTACTCCACATCTTTTCTGTCTAAACATACGCCCGGGAAAACATCGCCCTTTTTTCCTGCTCTATTCTTAGAGCATTTTTCAAGGCTAGTATTTTATTTTTATCTAGTAAATTAAGTTTGTTCTATCAATAATCAGCTCATCTCATATAAGCATTTCAATAATCGCAGGTGCGAAAAGGGCAGCATTGAGTGCAAAAAAGATGGCAGTTTTTTTGCAAGAAAATTAACACTGCGTTGAAATTCGCTACGCGAGAATAGCAAAAAATGTAGAATTTCTACGAGAGAATTTGTACACAAAGTTGTGCATGTACGATTTTTCTTTCAAAATTTTGGTCAAAAATTTAGTGAACAGTCAAACGTTGTTGTTGTTGTTGTTGAATAACCTGAAAATTATCTTCCCTATGCAGATTATGCAAAGGGCAGGCACTAAGACAAGCCAGGAGGGGCGAAAATGTTTCACCCCTATGGTTAAGACTCTTCGTCCAACATTAATAACGATGTTGGCAACCTTTACCGCTAGAGTGTTCACTACATGCAGTGTTCACCCGTTCCGAGGTCTTGTCTAAAGGATTTTTTAAGTCGCGCCTAATATTGATCTTACTATTTAACGTCGTACATGGGCAGTATTGGTGTTCCTGCAAGGCCAGTGCTACAAACTCCACACACAATAGAGCTGTATTTGTCCACTGGTTTGCTAGATGGAAAACTGCCATGTGTGGACGACGTACAACAACAAACACTCTAGCCATGCCACGCTGGACGCATTACTATAAAAGAAAAGATCCAGCAACCAGGGGTGGTATGCTGAAGGTTTAATCTAACTTAAAATTAATCTGAGATTAGCGATTGTCGACACACAGTAAACATACTTACAGTATTGATTGAATAATCTAGGTTAACGGAGTTAATAGACTTAATCTCAGATTAAATCGCCACTAATCCGAGATTAGCGGGAAAAACCCGTAAATTTTTAATCCACCTCCGGAGGTGGTTTAAAAATTTGCATAAATTAATAATTTAATCTCGAGTTAGTGACGATTTAATCCGAGATTAAGTCTTAATCTCAGATTAAGTTCGTTAACCTAGATTATTCAATCGATACTCTTAGTATGTTTACCGTGTGTCGACAATCGCTAATCTCAGATTAACTTTAATTTGGATTAAACCTTCAGCATACCACCCCAGGTTTGTAGGTGGTAGTGGAACTCGTAGGCCCGTTAGTTGCTGCCTGAAGGTCAGCACAGTCCTGGTGGCTCAATGGCACAGTCAAACGTCGAACATGCTCTTCTGTTTTATATTAATAATATTAAGGTTTTATACACATGGTTTAAACAAAATAGCTGTTGAAGCCTTGTATCAATTGTCTTGTATGCTATTGTCAACCGAATTAAAGTGGATTTGAATTTGTTTTAAAATGTAGCCGAAATTAAGTCTCCTACCAAACTCTTAATATACCACTATACAAATTACATTTTTCAAATAGCTTTATCTACTTATTTACTTCAAATTTTAATTTTCTTGACCTTTTTCTTTGTTTACACAAAGGTTTGGTCAATAATTGCTAAGCAGAACTTGATTATTTTTCAAATTAAAAAAACTTTTGTGTTGACATTAAGCAAAATTTTGTTCATAAATTTGTAATCTTTTGAAATTATTTTTTGTGACACTGAAATAATTCAATTTTACCCACAGTCGCACAAAAAACGAACGAAAATAATGTTGACTGTAAAACTTTTTTACGAGATGACAGCTATGCATTTATCCAAATCAACCGTCTTGTTGGTAAAACACGCTGCCAGTTTGAGGTGACATCTGACATGACCCGTTTTTAAAAGTGAATCAATTTAATTCATATAATCGACATTAATTGTAAAAATATTTGGTGTGATATTAGAATCTATTCAATATTATATTTAAGCAGACGGAAATTAAAATATATTTATTTTTTTTTTTTCAATATAATATAAGGTATTTCTATATTTGCATGCTACTTTGTAGAAAATAAAAAATTCTCTGGCTGGCACAACTCAAAAATTATTGAAAAGGCAATCCATGCGTTGACAAGTATTTTCTACAAGTATTTTCTAGAGTTAAATATATGGAGAGATTGAGATTTCCACACAAGCAAACAAGGAACAAGGAATTTAATGTTTGTTTTTAAGTTTTTTCTTTTACTAATTTCCGAGAATATATTTCTTTTGTCGTAAATCTTTGAAAAGCTGAAGTCTGTGATGAGATACTTTTATACTTTTTATGTGGTTTGAAAAACAACATAAAACAAATCCACAAATTATGAATAATTTATTAAATTTGAAGCTTTAAAAATTGGGTTATAGGCCCGGTTTATACTTGGTCCAAAAGAAGATGCAAACATTGATTTTGGGACAATCTAGGTAATTTTACGCAAATATCCTAAATTCATCTTTAATTATTTTTTCTTCGGTACCCGTTAGACAAAGTATGAAATATACCTTACATGTTTTTTTTTCTTAATGTAATCAAGAATATATAACACAAGAGAATGTCCAACTGTACACTAAATTTTTGACCAAAATTTTGCGAGAAAAGTCGCACTTTTAAATTCGTGTGCGACTTTTCCCGCAAAAATCCGCCATTTTCTGCTAGTTTTTCCGCGCTGCGATTTTTAACACAGTGTTAGTTTTTTCGCAGTAGGGACTGCGACTTCTTTCGCACTCAATACTGCTTTATTCGCACTGAGATTATTTTCACACTGCGAGTCTAGCTGCGCAACAAAAAAATACAGACGCTGGTAGTCATTTTCAATGGAGTAAAACACTTCGAAACTTGTTTTTTTTTTAATTTTAAAATGTTGGAAAGTTAGTTTATTTTATTAAAACTAAAATTTTTTAACATCTTAAGGTAAAAAACGACTTTTAGTCTTTTTAACACAAAATTTTTGCTCCGCTTTGTTTTTATTTTTTTTTGTTGTGCAGGCAGACTCGCAGTGCGAAAATAATCGCAGTGCGAATAAAGCAGTATAGAGTGCGAAAGAAGTCGCAGTCCTTACTGCGAGAAAACTAACAGTGTTAAAAATCGCTAGCAGAAAAGCTAGCAGAAAATGGCGGATTTTTGAGAGAAAAGTCGTACACTAATTCGAAAGTGCGACTTTTCTCGCAAAATTTTGGTCGAAAATTTAGCGTACAGTCGGACATTCTCTTGTTTTATATATTCTTGATGTATCTAAACGTAAGAAAACGAACTTCTGCCAGCGGTATCGAAAAATAGACAATGGATGTTTTCTATTTCGTTATATTTTAAAACACATTAAAGTGATAAATCTTTAAGCGCCTAGTTATCAAAAGCGGTACGTGAGCGCCACCGTGCGCTTTGGCTTTGTGGTGGATGGTGCTTTAATTATAAATGAAGAAAGTAAATAAAAGTTGAAATTAAGAATTTTCCCCTTCTGATTATTATTTTTATCATTAATCCAACAATTTTATAAATGCTCAAAAACAACATAAATGCTCAAATTTGTTTCATATAGTTGCAAAAAAAACTTGCAAAAGTTTATTTATTATAGGCAAATAAAATATAGCTGGCCGCGATATTTGCAGCATTGAATCGACTATTTAACAACAAAAACACTCAAATATTTCACTAAAGCGGGTTAAAAACAAAGATTAAAAACTGTATCTTAATAATTATTTATCAAATTACTTAATTTGTAACCTAAATGCAAATTTTTTGAGGGCTAAAGTTGGTTAATATTTGCATATTTTGTGAAAAGGTGGAATTAAAAAAATTCTACGTTTTTATTTGTTTTTTTTTTAAAACGTCATTACTTCACAGTTTTAATTGGTCCCCTCATGTCTGCATTCTAATTTTCAGCGCCAGCCAGATAAAATTCAACCATAGCCATTTTTTATTTAGGACCCTAATATTAATTTATCGATCAAAATCTCTAATCGAAAAATGGTAAATCTTCTGACCGTTCAGACAAAGATAGCCATGGCAAAGAAGCAAAAAACACAGACCATTATATCAAACGGTTTGCGAATTTTTTTGTGCCAGTTACCAAAGGTCATTACCGCCATTTTATTGACCGAAAAAAACTGTTTGCAGTCTTCAATGGAATTAAACACATTTTTTAAAGATTTAAAATTTTTAATAGCAAAAACTATTTATTTTTTTCGCGGTTATAAAAAAAAACAACGCCATTGATAAAACCGAAAATTAAGGACGATATTAACCCGGGATTAACACCCCCAGGGTTTTATTGGGGAGGGGGAGGGTGGGGGCAAATCCAAAACGTGGGGGACACGGGGGCAACTTTTTTGAAACGGGGAGGGGCAATAAAACGAGGGGGGCAAGCAAACGAGAAAGAAAAAAACGAGAAAAAATAAAAAAAAAGAAAAAAAAGAAGGGAAAAGAGAGAAAATAAGGTAAAAATAGGTCTAAAATGGCTTAAAATGAATTGAAATAGGCTAAAAACTGCAAAACTTTCGCGATGATGGCGTCATAATAAGTAAAAAAATGGCGCCATAATTTTTTGGATACTTTTTATTTTTGGGCGGGGGGGAGGAGGAGCAATAAAACGGGGGGGGAACCTCTAATAAAGCGGAGGGAGCATTTCCAGACCGTGCACAGGTCTGAATAATAAAAAAATTATATCGACATTTAGCTAACAGTTTTTTATTAGTTTTAACGCTAAAATGTTCTAATAATGTGTCATAAAAAAGCTTAAAAATTATTGTAAAAAGTGATCGCATTTAAGGTAGTGCATTTAATTTCGGCACTTTTCAAAATTGACCATTTTTGATTTTGGACTATATCTTTGGTAATCCTGGACGGAATACGTTTAATAGCTCAAATGAGAGCTAATTATATGTAGATGACTTTCGTGAGCTTTTTATTTGTTATGTTATGATATTTTCATGTTAAATTGTGTGATTTATAAAAAATAAAATTGTTACTCGTTTTTAGAACATAGGCATTTCATGATTACGCAATAAATTGGTTTAAAAATTAAAATGTCCTGGTAAAATTTAGTCTATTTTCCGAATTTTTAGTCCCTGTGGTTCAACGTTGCGTCTGTGGTAAGCAATCGTTATAAAATAAAATAGTGTAATTTCGGCACATATATTGCTGTAGGTAAAAACGGGTTGAATTAAGTGGTCGGGTGTTAAATTGTAGTTGTAAATAGTTAAAAGACAACGTTGAAATGTGTAGGGGTCATAGCACTGCACTTAAACTCGATTAAGGGGTTCCTTTTAAAAAGTGCCGAAATTAAATGCACTTTTTTCCCAAATTTTGCTCATTTTGACACTATTTGGCATTTTAGCTGTAACTTTTTGCCAGTTACACGTTGCACAACAAGTAGAAGCTTAAATTAAAGAAAACGGTCTGGAGATAATGATAGGCTTTCAAATTTTTTAAACGATGATTTTTTTATTGAGAAACAATCGATTGTTTGTAAAGTGCCGAAATTAAATGCACACATTTAATTTCGGCAATTTTCCATTATTTTAAAAACTGATTTAATTAAGTAAAAAACTACTTTCGTACAGTGAAACTTTTGTGACGCAACGCAGTATTGTGAAAGTTTCAAAATGAGCTATCAAACATGAAAATCGGGCCATACAATAAAAAGTTACATCGGAAAACCAAAAAAGTGCCGAAATTAAATGCATTACCCTAATTAAGTAAAAAACCACTTTCGTACAGTGAAATTTTTGTGACGCAACGCAGTATCGTGAAAGCTTCAAAATGAGCTATCAACCATGAAAATCGGGTCATACAGTGAAAAGTTGCACCAGAAAAACAAAAAAGTGCCGAAATTAAATGCACTACCGCAATGTTAGTATGAATGTAACCACATTTAAGATTAAAAATATTTGGCTATTATAGCTTTTTTGAGATATTTTATCAAAATTTGTCCAGCCTAACATTTGGTTTATTTAGGATACTTGTATTATAAAAAAACATGTTTGACTCCAAATCCGATGCAGTCATTAAGTTTTACAACACCTTTTTACGCTAAATAATTAAACTCAAATGTTTAAAATAATTGGTAGTTTGTACAAAAATGATGTGGATTGAAAAAATGTTGTATATTAACAGAATAGTTTGCCAACAAATGTATATATTATGCCACTGCATTAGACCATCCCTGATCGACACTTAAAAAAATTTCAGCACAATTCGACCTTTCTGCTAGCTCCTTAAAATATAATATGCTCACTTAATATTTTTTTCAGTCGATATAATTTTTGTGCAAACTATCATAAGTAAATATTAGTACATTACAAAATATACACACATAATATAATAAATTACGTCTAGTAAAAAGCAAAATAAAAAAACCAACAGTAGGTACTTGTTTTTTATCACTAATATCACTCGAAAACATAACCAAAATAATAGGAATGATAAAACATTTTAAGCAAAAATTACAATATTGTCGAACAAACATTTATGCACTTTATTCATTACAAGTTTTGATAAATCAGAGTATTTACCAATTATCCAGTATTGCGAAAATATTCGTTCGAGAAGGAATTTTTCATAATAAGACTTAAGCAAGTCATAATTAAAAGTTACAAATACGGCAATAAATAATCAATAATATTAATTATAATATTACAAATTTTAAATCGAATCGACTGCGTCCGATAATTTTAGCGAAAATTTGGAAAACTTATTTTAATCACTTTAATTATACGCTTCACTTTTACGGTTTTGTCGTATAACTTTCGTTCCTAGGTTTTTTATGCCAAATCGACGTCACTGGCGCCTAGAATTTCCCGCTGGCGCCTAAAATTTTGGGTCTAGGCGCCAGCCTGGCGCCTAGATTTTGGCCATAAACGTATTTTTTAACAGTTTTTTTAGTCAATTAGACAAAAAAAACACAAAAAAATATTAAGGTTTTAAAAGAGTAATTTTTAAAAATTTTCTCGCGCTTTGCTTCGCTTAGCGCGTGATTGTTTTCATTTGTCTACAATTTATTCATTGTTTATAATATATAATATTTAGGTAATAGTTCTGACTAGTTACATTTTTTACTTAAAATAACTATTTAAAAAATCTAAAAACATCTTATTATTAAGATTTAGTTTTAATTAAAGTTAAAGCGTGAAAATAACTTCTGATAAAATTCAAATTCTTATTTGCTTCCGGGGGTATTGTAAGAATTTTTAAAGTTTTAAAAAGAATTTAATTTATGTTTAACACTAAAGCTTTGAACTTCGAGCTGTCTGGAACGGAACTCCACTTTGCAGGGCTCTAGAGCAATCCATGGAGCTTCGCCAAAATTTTGGACTAATTTTATGAATAAGAAAAAAAGCTAGAAAGATTACCAGAGATTATTTTTGGTCCCAAATTTTTTATAAACTAAATTTTTTCAAAACTTATTAAAAGCAATAAAAAACCTTATGCAAATAAAATAATTTAAAATATTTAAACTTAAATAAGCTTGAAATCAATTTTTAAGGAGTGGAACTCCAAAACTTTCTCCACTTTAAATGGCCGGAGCTCTGGAGCATGATGTTGGAGTGTAGGAGCATCACTAGTGTTAATTTTTTCTTGTTAAATTATATAAGCCTTCAACAAAATTTTACGCATTTAAAGTTGAGTATCAGAGATGGGCAAAAAGTTTTTTTTGCGCCAGCTGGCGCCTAGACGCTGGCGAAAAAAAGACCAGTTTTGTTCTATTAATAATCAGCTTACGTAGGCATTTTAATATAATAATATTAATAAGTTTATATTCAAAACCTTCTGACATGCTCCGCAGCTCCGGCCATTTAAGATGGAGGAGCTCAAAAGCTTTGGAGATCCAAATTTCGGAGGAAGGCACCCTGAAGCCTTAAAACTTCGCGGTCCTAGTAAGTTAAGTAAAAATTGCGTTTTTAAGTCGGGGGTGAAAATTTTTTTAGATTATGTCCCTTGAGGCTGGCCACCTATGGTTCTGTCTGACTAAACTATAAAGGAATGAGTTTTTTTATACGAAACGCTCGACATTCTAAAAACAAATAAAACTGAAATTAGGTTTAAATCTAATCTTAATAAGTAATAATAAATAATATTATGCTTTACGATACAAATACATAAATAAAGCGAAATATTATAATAAATATTTTTTGCTTAATTAAAAAGGACTATTATGTTAAATTAGTGTATTTTATAATTTTGATTTATCTAAGAGTAAAAAGTCCCAGTTAATTAAGTAAAAATGGGGATGTACTTTAATCAAAAGGGAGTTTTGCTTAAATAAAAAGAGTTTGAAAATTCAAAAAAAAAAAAAATTTATTTTGAGTAAAAAACACCTGGATTTTTTTATTCTCAATTATTAAGAAACACACAGACTTTAGAAATGAGCCCCACTTTTTTTACTATTATTTTACAAAAATATCCATTTTAAAATAAAAGAACATTTCGATCCATGTAGTGTGATGTCTAATTGACACCTACACTACAGTAATAATGATGTCATCCATGCTTCGTAAAAAGCAATTATTTTATATCAGTATTCAAAACAATTTAAATTTGTCATGATGGAAGTTTTTCACTCCGATAGAATGGTAATTATAAAAATAGTTTTAGGGTACGTTGGCATAGTTGACTCTTCAGACTTCGTAATAAGAAGGCATGTGTACGAGATCTCGTTTCCCTTGAACGCTATGGCACGGCAATATCCACATAAAAAGTGGACCTATAATTGAACAGTGTTAAACCAGAGCCACAATACAATATTATTCTATTAGTATCATTAACCGACCTGTACACTGCCCCCGGGGGTTTTATTGGGGGGAGATTACAAAACGGGGGGGCACGGGGCGCAACTTTTTTGAAACGGGGGGCAATAAAAAGGGGGGGCAAGCAGGGGGGAAAGAAAAAAAGACAAAAAAAAAGGGAAAAAGAGAAAAAAAGAAGGGAAAAGGGAAAAAAAGGAACAAAAAAAGCGAGAATAAGGTAAAAATAGGTCTAAAATGGCTTAAAATACATTGAAATAGGCTAAAAACTGCAAAAAATTTGCGATGATGGTGTCATCATAGGTCAAAAATGGCGTCATAATTTTAGAGTACTTTTTCATTTGTTGGCGGGGGGGGACAATAAAACGGGGGGGGGGGCAAATCCTCCAATAAAACGGGGAGGGCATTTCAAGACCGTGCACAGGTCTGAATTAACAATTATTTTCGCACGATAACAAAAACATATACCGGAGCCACAGACTTCCTTCAGTAGGGCTCGTTTGGATTTACCGGGGCGATAGGGTCCCCTCCTTTGTACTTGTTCAACAGCTGTCTCATCCGTAAAAATTGACTGGAACTATAATAGAAAACAAAAATAGTTGGGTTACATTCATTCGTTTGTATAACAGGATGAGTCACACTCAGTATAAAATCAAAATGATTTGGAATTAATTCATTATTGTACTGTGTCTTACTGAAATGTGAAAAAAGTCACAGTCACGTCACGTGTATTTTATAGTGTTTGTGATTTAATTTGTAATACAAGGACGATTTTACTAGTTACACATAAAAAAATCTGTTTAGTAGCAAAGGATCAGTAAACATGGTGGAGTATTTTTTTATTAATTGGATTAAAAAAATGTTATATATGCTTTTCGTAGTAAGTTTTTTTTTAAAGTTTTTAGATTGAAGCTAGGGGTGTGTTGTATCCAGGAATATATTTCGCAAAAGGTGGTCTGGGCGGATTGAGAACTATTCTCCAAATTTTATTTTTTGCTGGTAATGTGAATAATTTTTTCACGGTTACTAAATTTTTGTTTTCACATATCTTTATGTATGCTTAGTTTTCTTAAATTGTCTTGTTAATACAATATTTTTTATGTACTGAGACGAATATCATTATTAGAAAATTGATTGATTCAATCATCGGCGTATTCAGGAGGGGGGATAGGAGGCGGTGCAAACCATCCTTTTTCCTTGACAAAGACAAGATATTTTTTTCTAAAATTTTAGAGTATTAATACTTCTTCATACAAGGTAAATGTTGTAAGTTAAAAAGAACTTCAAATCTAGCAGGAAACGCCAAAACAAAAACATAATAAATTTAAAAAAAAACTCACTTGATCACAAGATACTGCGATAACAAACAAAAAGAATAAACCGCTTTCAATACTGACAAATATTGTATGTAAACTAAAATAAATAAATATATGCAGTTATAGGTTCGCAGAAGCGGTTAAATATTATATTTTACATCACCTAGTGCTTGAAAACATCTTAAAAAATTTTTTATCAGCACACACCCTTGAAAAAAAACCCGGAGGCATCCTATGATTAAACACTAAATTTTAAAAATATATTTAGATATTATATTTAAACGGTACAATTATTCGTTATAATAGTAAAATACAAAGCTGAAAATAATCAGTTATTATACTAGCCTTGAAAAATGCTCTAAGAATAGAGCAGGAAAAAGGGGCGATTTTTCCCCGGGCGTATGTTTAGACAGAAAAGATGTGGACTAGTCTGAGATGGACATTATGTGGACTATAGAAAATTTGCATTTGGTTTGGGCAGCTGCTCACTAAATAAAAATTTCTACCATATGATAATGATTTGTTTATACATTGATCTAATCACATAGCACTGTTGCATTTTTTTTAGTTTGATGAAATGTCAATTGAAAAAATCATACTCACAGCAATCTTTGACAAGCGCGAAATCGCCACTTTTTTAATTAGAAGGTTATATTTGCATGTGTAAAAAACAACTATAAATTTGAAAAAGTGACGATTTCGCGCTTGTCAAAAATTGCTGTGAGTATAATTTTTTAATTGACATTTCATCAAACTTAAAAAAAAATGCAACAGTGCTGTGTGATTAGATCAATGTATAAACAAATCATTATCATATGGTAGAAATTTTTATTTAGTGAGCAGCTGCATAAAACCAAATGCAAATTTTCTATAGTCCACATAATGTCCATCTCAGACTAGTCCACATCTTTCCGTCTAAACATACGCCCGGGGAAAAATCGCCCTTTTTTCCTGCTCTATTCTTAGAGCATTTTTCAAGGCTAGTCTACTACTTTTTTTGAATTAAATTAAAAAATAGCCTAATAAACTATAGTTTTAGCTGCGCAATGACATATAATCATTCCGTTGCCGAGATATACTTTTTTAAATAAAAAATAATAATAACATGATGATGAATTTAAATTACAAAATTTACCCACGTTGTTTAATTATAGTTAGTGCGGTGCAGTGGCGCTCCAGACAAAGTAAAGCGGGCATAAAAAAAAGAAAATTAAAGGGGGGCACCACCCACGCCCAAAAAAAAAATAACCTACGTTCTCTAAATATAGTTGGCGCGATGACGTGCGCCAATGATTGCAATTATAATTCTAAAGTAAAAATAATAATAAGAAGAAGATGATGAACATGTATTACAAAATTTACTCACGTTTTCTAAGTATAGTTGGCGCGGTGCGGTGGGTTAAATTGCAGTGTGGCACTCCCGCACCACCCATGATTACCTACCGGCGCGTGGCGCTCCCGCAGCACCGACTCTTATTATTATTTTTTAATAAATAAAACTTCGAATTAATTTTGTCATCAGTAATGCAAGAATTAAAAAAGTACTCTGTTGTTTTCGCCGATTTCCGCGCGGTTGAAGCAGATGGCGCTGTGAACTGGTTCCGTTTCTGCCACCAATTAAAATCGGTCTGCTTTTTTTGTGCGGTTTTTATGAGGGGATGTTGGTTGTCTGCTCTGTACAATCCTTATTGTTACCAAAAGGCTGTTATTGTGCGGTTGGGAGTTTTTATTTGTCTATTTTTCAAATTTTTTATTTTGATCAATAAATCGATAACAAGGACCTAAATCAAAAAAGTGCTTCCTAAGAAAGTTGCGTAATTCCTTCTTCTTTCTTATGAGCCCATGTTTATTTTTGATCAATCAGTAACGAATGAGGAATATCGCTTTTAAGGATGGAGTGTTGGAATAATAATAATAATAATAATAATAATAATAAGAAGAAGAAGAAGAAAGTTCTGAATTTCAAAATTTACCCACGTTCTCTAATAATGGTTGGCGCGGCGCCACGGGGCTAAATCGCCCCGTGGCGCTCCCGCGCCACCCATGAATCGTTATGATTCTGCACAAATAAAAAAAAGTATAAATTTTTTTATATTTAAGAATCTATTCACATAAACCACAAATTAAAATATTAAAGATAAGACAGTTGTTGTATTTTGTATTTTAAAATTTTGTAATTTAACCAAAAATATATAATATACCGAAAAATGTGCAACTCCTATATAAAAAAAGTACAGAAAAGGTGGCCTTTATAATGAGCCTCTCCATTTAAATGACACTCTCCATTATAATGGCATAGTAGCCATTTTAATTCGGCGAGTTAAAATGGAGAGGAAGCTATTATAATAGCCATTTATTGACTTAATTTCACTTCATATATACTCACAAGTCTAATACTGTCCGGGCCGCACGAGTTTCTGCGTGTTGGACAGTATTAAACCAACACGGGGAAACTCGTGCGGCCCGGACAGTATTAGACTTGTGAGTATATATGAAGTGAAATTAAGTCAATAAATGGCTATTATAATAGCTTCCTCTCCATTTTAACTCGCCGAATTAAAATGGCTACTATGCCATTATAATGGAGAGTGTCATTTAAATGGAGAGGCTCATAATAAAGGCCACCTTTTCTGTACTTTTTTTGTATAGGAGTTGCACATTTTTCGGTATATTATATATTTTTGATTTAACCATAACATTTTAAAACAAACTTATTTTTGTTTTTGCTATTATATATAAAAAATTTGTCATTATCTTCAACAAGTTAAGATAATGCTTATTATAAATCCTTTTAGGAAGAAGGAAAAATCAATTTGTTTTAATTAGCTTAAGTAGGAAAAAATAAAACTAACACTCTTTGGTGTTTAGCCGATTCTCCACCACAGTCCGTACACTGCCACACCCAGGCGGCTATGACTAACCCGATACAATACAGGGAAGCAAAACCCACGTAAAGTAAAAACTGAATAAAGTATTTCTGGTTGTATTCCCCCACGCAATTGTTAATCCATGGACCTAAAAAAAATCTGCGTTCATAGATGAACAAGGGTGGGGTTCACCCCCCAGCCTCGAAATTTTGGGGGCCCCCCTGGAAAAAAATCCAGGGGGCCCCCCTCCCCACAAATTTTCAAATTTTTTACCCCTGACCCTCCTTTAGATTTTAAAATCTGACCCCCCTCTCCCTTCTCGAGAAAATTTTAAGTACTTTTTTATACTAAATTTTATTGCAAAAACGTGAATTTTTAACACAAATTCATGTTTATACACCATTTTTATACCTAAATATTGCTTTTTATTCAATAAAATGTAATCTTATCTTATAAAAAAACTATTATTAAATATTTAATGGTTTAAAAGTATTTTGTTTCGGAAATCGGACCCCACCTGACCCCCCTCTAGGTTTTGAAATCTTTCATCCCGGGTCGAACCTCCCTATAAAGCTAGGGGGGTTCGACCCTCCCCACTAGGACCCCCTCCTAGATTTTGAAATTTCATTTACCCGGGGTAAACACCTCCCTAGTTTTTTGACCGTGTTCATCTATGTCTGCGTTTTACAGTCTCTTACAAAATAGCACCAAAAAATAATAAATACTTTTTTCTAGGATGTTTCAATCCTCGAAATAGGAAATAACAATATTTTTCATGAGGGAAGGCCGGAAATGTTATCATAGATGAACACGGTTAAAAAGCTAGGGGGGCGGGTGTTTACCCCAGGTAAATTACATTTCAAAATCTAGGGGGGGGGGTCGAACTCCCCTAGCTTTCTAAGGGGGGTCGACACGGGGTGGAAGATTTTGAAACCTAGAGGGGGGTCAGGTGGGGTCCAATTTCCGAAGCAAAATACTTTTAAACCATTAAAGATTTAATAATAGTTTTTTTTATAAGATAATACTACATTTTATTGAATAAAAAGCGATATTCAGGTATAAAAAGGGTGTAAAAATATGAATTTGTGTTAAAAATTCACGTTTTTGGAAGAAAATTTAGTATAAAAAAGTACTTAAAATTTTCTCGAGAAGGGAGAGGGGGGTCAGATTTTAAAATCTAAAGGAGGGTCAGGGGTAAAAAATTCCAAAATTTGGGGGGAGGGGGGCCCAAATTTTCGAGGCTAGGGGGGTGGACCCCACCCTACCCCCCTTGTTCATCTATAAATTAGGCATTTTTTTCATTATGCAACTAAACATCTACGTTTTACAGTCTCTTACAAATAGCACCAAAAACTAATAAATACTTTTTTCTAGGATGTTTCAATCGTCGAAATAAGAAATAACAATATTTTCTATAGGGGAAACATTTTTTCCTACTATTTTAGAAGTTACTAGATGCAATTTTTGGAACTATCTAGGTATAATCTACCAAACATAAAAAATACAGGAAGAAAATTTTATTCTTAAGGTACTATGCTTATTAAAAAAACGTATTACATACAATGATGGTCCATCTTTCGCACACAGCGCTTGCATATTCTGCAGTGATGTGCCCTTGGTGGTCTATATGCTTCACAGCGACCACAAACTGACCAATCTTCACCCTAAATTATTTTATATTGTCATTAATATGGCAAAATGAGCCACAATTTGTATGAAATCAACGTAAAATAGGGCCTTATTAACTACAGAATGATAGATGAACAAAGGGGGTAGGGTGGGGTCCACCCCCCCTAGCCTCAAAATTTTGAGGTCCCCCCTAAAAGAAAATCCAGCCCCTCCCATCTCCCCAAATTTTCGAATTTTTCATCTCTAGATTTTAAAATCTGACCCCCCTCCTTTCCCCTCTTGAGAAAATTTTAAGTACTTTTTTATACTAAATTTTCTTTAAAAAACGTAAATTTTTAACTCTAATTCATGTTTTTACACTCTTTTTATACCTGAATATCGCTTTTTATTCAATAAAATGTAGTATTTTCTTATGAAAAAACTATTATTAAACTTTAATGGCTTAAAAGTATTTTGCTTTGGAAATTGGACCCCACCTGACCCCCTCTAGGTTTAAAATCTTTCACCCCGGGTCGACCCCCCTAGAAAGCTAGGGGGTTCGACCCCCCCTAGGAACCCCCTCCTAGATTTTGAAATGTCATTTACCCGGGGTAAACACCCGCCCTCTGGCTTTTTGACCGTGTTCATCTATGAAAATACCCATATCGTTTTGGGTATCGGGTCTGGGGTATCGGGTCTGGGGGGCGTCCTCCCAGCCGCCGGAGGCGAAAATTTTTAGAAATATGTACTAAAACCTGCTTAAAATATCGTCCCCTGGTGATAGCGCAAACACACATTTTACTTTATTTTTTTACCTAATTTATATACAATTTTGTTTGATCTTCAAAATTAATATGGCGATGAGATAAAATTGTATATAACAAAACTATTTATTGACTGATGTCTTTAAATTTTGCGTATGAATATGGTTAAAGTTATAGTACCCTAACAAAAATAGTACTGATAACATAGGTGTACCATATATAAATTTATTTTATTGAATAATAAATATATTTTTAAATATATTTTTATTGAATAAATGGAAAAAAAATGAAGTAATGACACAAACAAGGTAATAAACACTCCGCGCGAAGCGTGGAAAATTTTTTTAGTCCCTTTATAACGCTTAAAAATTTTTTCACCAGGAGGCGAATTCGGGGGGGGGGGTGTCCCCGGATACCCCAAACTTAGGGGGGGGGGGGGTGTCAGCAAAATCCGAAAATTTGGGGGGTATAACCCCCCAACTGCCCACCTATGGGAGTAACCACCCAATTTGCAAAAGAAAATTTCCTTGCATTAATTCGGCTATCTTCAATAACCAATTTAAAGGGATGACCATGGGTGGGCTGCAGTTTAAACTCAAAAAAATCATTGGCTTGCAAATTGCTTAAGCTATGTATGATTTTAGAGCACTCATATAAATCAATTTTGTCTCTTCAGTCCTTTAATCTTTCTAAACCTGGGTAATCTAGTCTTTGTTCATAACCAACAGGTAACAACTTGCATTTAAAAAACAACCGCCTAGTGAAATTTTGTTGCACTTTTTCCAAAATGTTTATATCTTTTTGTAAATAAGGGTTCCAAACTGCACTAGCGTACTCCAGAATTGGTCTAACATAGGACTTATATGCTCTGAGAAGATTATTATAAATCAATTTTGTCTCTTTGGTCCTTTAATCTTTCTAAACCTAGGTAATCCAGTCTTAGTTTATAACCAACAACTTGCATTTATAAAACAACCGCCTAGTGAAATTTTGTTGCACTTTTTCCAAAATGTTTATATCTTTTTGTAAATAAGGGTTCCAAACTGCACTAGCGTACTCCAGAATTGGTCTAACACAGGATTTATATGCTCTGAGAAGATTAGAATTTGAATTGAATGTTCTAAAAATTAGTGATGTCACTCTCAGCTTTTTTTGCTGTGATTTCACAGTGTTTAGAGAATTTTATATCATTGGATATATAAACACCTAGGTCACGCACCAATTCTGTAGTTGTAATCATAGGTGGGCAGGGGGGTTGGGGGGTTATACCCCCCAAAATTTCGGATTTTGCTGACACCCCCCCTAAATTTGGGGTACCCGGGGACACCACCCCCCAAGTTCGCCTCCCAGAGAAAAATTTTTAAGTGTTATAAAACGACTAAAAAAAATTTTCCGCGCTTCGCGTGGAGAGTTAATTGTTACTTGATAAATTTATCTTAGTTTTTCGATTACAAACCGATTATCCCGTTCAGTAGTTAAGGTATACAGTTTAATAAAACTACTATAAACACTATTACCTATCCTTTAATTAACGTTTTAAACGCATGTTTAATAAATATCATCTGGAATTAAAATTTCAAGTGTATTTTAGCGCCTTAAATTAAAAATTTTCTCCCCCGGGGGGCAGAATGCCCCCCTGACAAGGGGCTCTGCCCCTTGACCTCGTTGGGGGGCTCTCGCCCCCCAGACCCCCTTCATATCTGGGGGGCTGCCGCCCCCATACCCCCCTTCAGTGTTAGTAGGGCCCCCAGACCACCCCCCCCCCCGAAATGAAATCCTGGGCACGCCACTGCAAAAGGGGGGGGGTCTGTCTAACCCCAAATTTTTCCCTTTGCCGACCTAAAAGAGGTGTCTAGACCCCCCTGGCTACGCCCATGTATGTATATAATCTTTAATTAAATATAAGATTATGGATTAAAAAGTTTGTGATACTTGACTTTATAATCAAAGCAATAATATTATTATTCTATTATTAGGTAATTATTAAAAAAAACGATTTGGGGAACTTAGATCTAAGGGTCCCAAGATCTACGACTGTTACGTAACGATTTTTCGCAACCTAAAAAGAAGGGGAACTTAGATCTAAGTGGCGCGCAAATACGCGGCCCTTTCAAAGAGGTTGTCCATTAATAACGCAATAGCTTTACTAATAATTTCAACACATTATAAACTCTTTTTAAAAACCACTGAATTATTTTTTTCTAAATATTTGCCGCAAACAATTATTGTTCAATTTTTTAAAACAATGCTGTTAAAGTTGTTATTAAAATGAACAATAAGTTAAACGTTTTTTTAGTATAGACCCATTTTTTATTTTAAAACAATTTAGTAATAGTGTCTCAAATTTGTTACAATATTTTGTTGTTTGTATTTTTTGTTATTATTATGTCTTATACATATAAATTTGTTAAAAATGTTGTCATTAAAGAAACAATAGTTTTTTTTAAATTTTATCGAAACTGACTCAAATTTAATTTTATATTTTTTTAGTTAGTTTCAATATGTACGTATTTTAGAGTTTTAATTAATACATATTTATTTACAATATCTAATAATATAACTGATAACGACATTTTTTTGATTTGAACAGAATATAAAATTTTACTTTTATTTATTAAAAATATACTTTTCAGTTATAATGATATAAATCACAGGTTCTTTCGTAGATAATTTTAAACTTTAAAAAAATCCAAAAAAATATTTAAACAAAAAACATAAAAATTCAATAGAACTGTGATTACTTGCTTCTAACACACGATACAAAAGAAACTAGCATAAAATAAACAACTGTTAATAATTACAAGTGTTAAATATATACCTACATACTTAAACATATTATAAATTACTTTTTATTAATTTAAAATAAATTTTATGTATATATATTACTTTACTAGATTATCAATAAATCACAATTTTTTTAGAAATAAATTGTTTTAACTTTTAAAATCACGGTTTTTAAAAATCAAACATTTTAAAAGTTTTTCGGAACTAAAAATAATCTGCTGAAAAAGCATTAAAGCGCAGTGATTTTATTTGCAGCTTATAAATTAAAATATTTAAAGTTTAAATTATACATAATACATTGTTCTGAGACATTTCTTTTGTCCTTATGTCGATTTTCTTTGTTTTTTATAAACTTTATTATTAATTTATAAATGAGTTACAACGGTTAAATAAACCCCAAATAATATCTAAAAAAATTAATAATGTTAATAATGGTTCAATTAAATGTATTTTTTGTGTAAAATATACTTTACTAACATACTTATTTTTGTTCACGCACATTTTAAATTAGATTTTTTAACTTGCTATTTTTTGTATGTCAAAAGTATTAAGTTTGTTTAATTGTAATTTCATAATTTATGTTGTAGAATTTAGAAAAAATAATTTAGTAGTTTTTAAAAGAGGCTATAATGCGTTAAAATTGTAGTAAAACTGTTGCGTTATTAATGGATAACCTCTTTGAAAGGGCCGCGTGTGTGCGCACCGCTTAGATCTAAGTTCCCCTTCTTTTTTAGGTTGCGAAAATCGTTACGTAACAGCTGTAGATCTTAGGATCCTTAGATCTAAGTTCCCGTTACCAAAAAAACTATGATTTCTAATCTAATTATAAGAATATATAAACACATTATTAATAAAAGAATTAAAAAATAAAATTTGTAAGTTGCAATAAGGTCTTATTTCAATTTTACACAGTTTTAAAGCATTTATAAGCTTGTTTTACGTTTTTTTACTCGTTTTAAGCCCATTTTAAGGCAGCGCAAAAATATTGGGTACACCCCCCTTCAAAATTTGGGTCTTGCCGGACACCCCCCCTAAAATTTGACCCCCCCTATACCCCCCGCCCCCAAAATCGGAGAGGCTGCCCACCTATGGTTGTAATTATGTTATTACCAAGCTTATATTTACAAATTAACTCTTTGCTATGATTTTGAATATGAAAAACTTCACATTTATGACCTGATAATTGCAATTGCCAGTCTTGTGACCAGCTGTGTATTCTATCTAAATCTTTTTGAAGTCTTAAGGTTTGAATGTGGTAATCTTTAGATGAAAATTTTGCAAACAACTTTATATCATCTCCATCTGCAAAGAGTCTAATTTGTGAGTACTTAACACAATCAACAATATCATTAATATAAATAAGAAAAAGAATTGGACCCAAAACAGAACCCTGAGGAACTGAACTTTTTACAGGAAATGATTTGGATACTGAGTCATTAATTACAACTTTAATTTCCCGCCCAACTAAAAATTCTTTTATCTATTTTAAAAATTTACCAGAAACACCATATTTTTCTAGCTTCTATAACAATTTTTGATGTGACACAGTGTCAAAGGAAGGCCTTGGCAAAATCCAAGTAAATGACATCAATTAGAAGTTTACTTTTTAGTGCCTGTGTCCACTCATTAAAAGTTTCCAACAGCTGTGTTATTGTAGAACTTTTTGCCTTAAAACCATGTTGAAACTTTGACAAAATGATATGGAAAAAGACAAGAAGTTCTTCTTTGACAAGCTGTTCCATTAGTTTACAAGAAAAAGACGTAAGTGAAATTGGACCACACCTGTGCATGGTTTGAAAATGCCCCCCCCGCTTTATTGGAGGATTGGTTCCCCCTACTTTATTGTTCCCCCCTGCGAAAAAATGAAAAAGTACCCAAAAATTATGACGCCATTTTTTACCTATTATGACGCCATAATTGCGAAATTTTTGAAGTTTTTAGCCTATTTCAATGCAATTTAAGCTATTTTAGACCTATTTTAACCTTATTTTCGCTTTTTGTTGTCCCTTTTTTCCTTTTCCTTTCTTTTTTTCTCCTTTTTTTCTTTCATCCCTGCTTGCCCCCCCCCCCGTTTCAAAAAAGTTGTCCCCCCATGCCTCCCCGTTTTGGAGTTGCCCTTCATTATAACCCTGGGGGGCAGTGCACAGGTCTTTTGGACAATAATTTTCTTTTAGGCTTTTGGTGCCTTTTTTAAGTTTAAGTTTTAAGTTTAATAAAGCTATTTTCCAATCAAGTGGTAATTCTCCAAAATCAAAAGACATCTGAAAAATTATTGCCAAAGGTTCAACAATAACTTACGCCAAGCGTTTTAAAAAGTAAGCTGGCAAACAGTCAGGTGTTTGAGACAATTTGTTTAGGAGCTTTTTTAGGGCTTTAAATACCTTTTTTGTGGTATATACCATGTTGTCCAACTTCCCAATATTTGGTGGATTAAAATTTGGTAATGTATTATCATCATCAGTAGAAACAGAAGCAAAATAATTTTCAAAAAATTCAACGTTTTCAAAGTCTTCAGTTACAAAAGTCCCATCGTCTCTTTTAATTGGTGGGATAGTTTGTTTTGTTTTAATTTTACTAATAACAAATTTATAAAAATTGTTTAAACCCCCTGAATTTAGAATTTTTGTTTCTTTATTAGTGTTAAAATCTCTTACTTTATTTTTGTGTACTTTGCAAATTTTTTTGTATTTTGATCTTGATTTTTCATCAATATTACGCTTATGCCAGTTTTTTCTTTTGATTTTGTAGTTTTCTTATATGTATTGGATATTGTACAATTTTTTCTTGTTTGTAAATAATTTTTTCCAGGGACATGTCTACTGATTCCTAACAACAAAATATCCTTGAATCTCTGCCAAGCATTTTCTACTGTGCCACATTCCTCAAATAAAATTTTCCAGATGATTGTAGATAAGTATAAACTTAGCAAGTCATAATCTGCTTTTAAAAATCAGGTATGTAGTTTTAAATCTTATTTTTAGGACTGTAAAATATTTTAAGATTAATTTCAGATAAAATAGTATCATGGTCTGATTGTGAAAAACTGTGCGCAACAGTGACATTAATGAAAATTTCTCTATCGTTTGTGAACAAAAGATCCAGATAATTATTCTCATGAGTTGGTTGTGAAAAAAGCTGATACATACTTAGCTCAATAAGAAACTCAAACCAATTATTTTCATTTTGCGTGTTTGAAGTTATTTTATCTGAAGACCAATCTACTCCTGGCAGATTGAAATCTCCAGTTAAAACAATGGTTCCTACAAAGTTTTCTGTTAAATTCCTGATTAGTTCAAATATTAGATTGTCTTTTTTTTTGCTAGCAGTAGGTTCTCTATAAATACCAATGAATCTCAGTTTAGATGATTTGATTTGGAGACGTTAGATCCCCTGCATATCTGGGGATCTAACGTTGACAAGAAGCAACGTTAGATCCCCAGGATTTAAAAATAAATTTAGTGTCATAATTTACGTTATCATCACAATTTTTTTTAACTCATTGCTTTTAATTAACGTTCTGTGTTCTTATTTGCCAGTGTTTTAATATTGTAATACAATTTTTATATACAAAATTTTATTTTGTATTTAATTGTGCAGTGTACATCTGTTGTGTGTTATAGTTTCTGTTATCGACTGATTGCTCCAAACTCGACGCATGAACAAAGTATAATGGGGTTTCCTAATACACGAACGACTGTGCTCACTGTTATTCTTTGTTCATGCGTCGAGTTTGGTGGAATCAGTTGAAACATTTCTAATATAAATTCAACTAGATTAGTCCAACAGGTACCATTTCATTAAAACTTTAAAAAGGCTTCACACCTTATAATAACTTTCAACAAGAATATATAATAGAGAAGAATGTGACACTCTTGTGCTTTTATGTTTATATATGCATGTTCCAAGGTGGGAGTACAAATTTATAAATTTGTACCTTCACTTTGGAACACGCATAGAAACAAAAACACAGAAGTGTCACATTCTTCTGTATTATATGTTCTTACTTGTTTTATGTAGGATATTTTTATGCCTGGCGTTAATCTTTTAATCCTCCTGGATTTTTGTGTTTTTCCACTTCTACATAGGGAGTTATTAACCGTAAACATGTGTTGGTTCACTGAATCCATGAGGTAAGATTTGTTCCTCATTTGAACCCATTATTTGCTATTATAATGTATTTTATTTGCCGTTATTTTATTTATTTGGGTTAAAAATGCATATCAATATTCGTAAAACTAATATTGTGATGATAATGTAAAATATGAACACTAAATTTATTGGGGATCTAACGTCGCTTTTTGGCGACGTTAGATCCCCAGTGGCGCAGGGGATCTAACGTCGCGGGGATCTACCGTCGCGTTACCGATGACTTTTGTAGAAAAATGTCAACCGCTAGTAGTTCTATTGCATCATACTTTTCTTCCATTTCAACTTCAACTACTCTAAAAAACTTTTTAATTAATAGAACTACTCTTCCTCGCCACTGCTGTCGATCCCTTCAATAAACATTAAATTCTCTATTTTTGATGATCATTTCATTAGCAGTTGTTTCAGTGAGTTATGTTTCACAAATAAAGCAGATATCAACAGCACCATAGATAAGGTAATCTCCTGAAATCAGAACATCAAGCTCATCTAAAGAGTTAGCAAGGCTTCTTGCATTCATACACAAAATTTTTATATTAGGCATAAGCTTTAGTTTACTACAATGATAATTAAGTCGCATAATATCTTATTTTGAAACCTTTAGGGAAGCCTTAAGAGTGATGTCAAACAAAAAGGGATCACCATCAGCAGAATACCAAAGCAAAACCTTTTTGTTCTGCTCTCTAAGCTCCGAAGTTTGCCCAGCAACTCCTTTTGACAGACTCGCTGTTCCTCATTCAGTGACGGCCTTACATAAGTTTTATCAAATTTAATGACCCCCCTTAGTCGTCCTCCTGAACAAACAGCTCTATTTCTGGTGTACTTATTAATAACTCTTATTTTCAGGAGCCTGGGCCGGTCACCAGCTTTTCTAATACGAAAAAACTCAACTGGATTCTGCTGAGTGACCTCTCCCAAATCGCCACTATCCAGAGTCTTTAATAACTCAGCCACATTCTCTCCTTCCCTTTCATAGGAATCACTCTTTGGAAGGCCAGATACGATTAGCATTGTCTCCATAGGTGGGCAGGGGGGTTGGGGGTTATACCACCCCCCAAAATTTCGGATTTTGCTGACACCCCTCCCCCCTAAATTTGGAGTACCCGGGGACACCCCCCCCCAAATTCGCCTTCCAGAAAAAATTTTTTAAGTGTTATAAAAGGACTAAAAAAAATTTTCCGCGCTTTGCGCGGAGAGTTCATTGTTCATTGACAGTTTATCTTAGTTTTCCAATTACAAATCGATTATCCCGTTCAGTAGTACAGTTTAATAAAACTACTATAAACACTATTATCCTTTAATTAACGTTTTAAACACAACATGTTTTAAATGTGTAGGTATAAGAAACCTTAAATTTTGTAATAAGTATCATCTGGAATTAAAATTTCAAGTGTATTTTAGCGCCTTAAATTAAAAATTTTCTCCCCCGGAGGGCATTCTGCCCCACGGACCCCCCTGACAAGGGGCTCCGCCCCTTGACCCCGCTGGGGGCTCTCGCCCCGCAGACCCCCCTTCAGGGTTAGTAGGGCCCCCAAACAGCCCCCCGAAATGAAATCCTGGGCACGCCACTGCAAAAGGGGGGGTCAGTCTAACCCCAAATTTTTCCCTTTGCCGACCTAAAAGAGGGGTCTAGACCTCCCCCTCCTGGCTACGCCCATGTATGTATATAATCTTTAATTAAATATAAGATTATGGATTAAAAAGTTTGTGATGCTTGACTTTATAATCAAGACAATATAATTACTATTCTATTATTAGGTAATTATTTAAAAAAACTATGATTTCTAATCTAATTCTAAGAATATATAAACACATTATTAATAAAAGAATTAAAAAAATAAAATTTGTAAGTTGCAATAAGGTCTTATTTCAATTTTACAGTTTTAAAGCATTTATAAGCTTGTTTTACGTTTTTTACGCGTTTTAAGCCCATTTTAAGGTAGCGCGGAAATATTGGGTACACCCCCCTCAAAATTTGGGTCTTGCCGGACACCCCCCTAAAATTTGACCCCCCCTATACCCCCCAAAAAATCCGAGAGGCTGCCCACCTATGATTGTCTCATGTTCTCTTCTCATCTCCATGCGCTTAAAATAACTGTCAATCATTAGGAGCAGACGTTGCAATACCCTTTTACAGACAGAAACCACCAACTTGGCATTGACACAAGGAGCTCATTGCTCCTCCATCCTGGCGAACCTTTTCTCCAAATTTGCCAACTTCTCTGCTCTGTAGGTCCGCATTCTCTGCTTCCAGTCTGGCAATTTGATCATCCTTTGTTTCTCTTGGCATGTTGCAGTGGATGATTTTAAACTTCAACGTAAGTTGGTAAATTTTATAATAATTGTGGCTCATTTTGCCCTAGCAACAACGATAGTATTTAAAAGTTTTTTTAATGCCAAATCGAACCCATTGGCGCCTAACAATCTGTTCTGGGTGCCAGCCCCTGGCCTAAATTTTTGACGAGTAACGTATTTTTTGAAAGCTTTTTTGGTCGACCAGACAAAAAAAAAATTATAAGTGATTTAATTAAAAAAAATGAAAATTTTCAAAATACATTTAAAACATGATTGAAACATGAGTATTTTTGAACACCAAAAACTAATCATGTAAAGCTTAAGTTGGTAATGAAGTTGTTTTTTAGGCCTGTATAAACTTCTTGGTAAATTAAAACCCTCTTACAAAACTTTTAGGAATTTTGTTGTAGTTGTAGTTGAACAATTATCTTGTGCTTAAAATTCTATATTATTTCAAAAATAAGTTTTTTTTAATTTTTTTATTTTATAGGTACAGCAAACGTTTGACTAAAAAGTAATTAAACCAATATAAATAATATAATAAAATCTATTAGTTTTTTGCATATTATGCTAAAAACTATATTATTAAACCCAATAGTTGACTTTAAAACATTTGTAAGGGGGTAAGAACTCCCTTTTGCTCTCCCAAAATTATATGGCTTCGCTAGATTTGAGGAGGGGGAGGCCGCTCACAACTAGCGAAACAACTAGCTTGCATTAATGATTAAAATAATTTTGTTCATAAAACAGACACCCCTTAATTGTTCTAAATTCGAAATTGACCACCCTGTGTCGACCTTTCTAAAAACCAGGAGGTCCAGAACTCCCTGCACCCTACCCCATAAATTTTTTTTCCTTTCAACCGGTGGTGGACCACTCACTTCCCTCATTTTTTTGCGTACTAAAAATAAAAAAATCCATAAATATTACACTTTGTTCGCTATTTACTTCAATGCAATTGACAAATACTCATTGTAGGGTAGTGCATTTAATTTCGGCACTTTTCCAAATTGGCCATTTTTGATTTTGAACCATATCTTTGGTAATCCTGGACGGAATACGACGTTTGATAGCTCAAATGAGAGCTAATTATACGTAGTAGATGACTGTCGTAAGGTTTTTATTTGTTATGTTATGATATTTTTATGTGAAATTGTGTCATTTATAAAAAATAAAATTGTTACTTGTTTTTAGAACATGGGCATTTTATGATTACGCAATAAATTGGTTTAAAAATTAAACTGTCCTGGTAAAATTTAGTCTATTTTCAGAATTTTTAGTCCCCGTGGTTCTACGTTGCGTCTGTGGTGAGCAATCGTTATAAGATAAAATAGTGTAATTTCGGCACACAAATTGCTCTAGGTAAAAACGGGTTGAATTAAGTGGTCGAGTGTTAAATTGAAGTTGTAAATAGTTAAAACACAACGTTGAAATGTGTAGGGGTCATAGCACTGCACTTAAACTTGATTAAGGGGGTCCTTTTAAAAAGTGCCGAAATTAAATGCACTTTTTTCCCAAATTTTGCTCATTTTGATACCATTTGGCATTTTAGCTGTAACTTTTTACCAGTTACACGTTGAACAACAAGTTGTAGCTTAAATTAAAGAAAACTGTCTGGAGATAATGATAGGCTTTTAAATTTTGGAAAATGATGATTTTTGACTGAGAAACAATCGCTTGTTTGTAAAGTGCCGAAATTAAATGCATACATTTAATTTCGGCAATTTTCTATTTTTCTAAAAACTAATTTAATTAAGTAAAAAAACTACTTTCGTACAGTGAAATTTTTATGAAGCAACGCAGTATCGTGAAAGCTTCAAAATAAACTATCAAACATGAAAATCGGGCTATACAGTGAAAAGTTACTTTGGAAAAACAAAAAAGTGCCGAAATTAAATGCACTACCCTATTCAGCAATAGCAAAACAATAACAATATGTTTGCTTTATTAACACCCGATATTCAGCAAAAAAATTGGCCGCCTGCCTACGAAGGTCGTTTTTTTTTCTGTTATACTCCCGCAAAATCCAAGCGGTTGCCCACCGATCTATCCTCAAAAAATGAAACTCTATGTACGTACCTCCTTAAATAAACTGGATAAACTAAAAATTATAGAGATTTTTTTTGGTTTATTTTCAGCGCTAAGTTTTTAAGCAACCTTCTACACTATTACACTTCAGTAAAAACTGACCACAAAACTGCTTCGGGGGACATCGGAATCACTGTCAGATATGTGAGCGCCTTGAGATTTACGAGCAGAATTTTGACGAATGTCTGAAAAATCTAACTGCGTTCGTGGAAAAGGCACAATTCCTAAAAAAAAGACACATAACCATTATATTGATCACTTCATAATAAATGTACAATTTAATAAATTTCGATGGAATAGGCATATAAATAACTCCGCTTAACCACGGAATACACTAGAGGGTCAGTCAGTGCATGTCAAAAACCTGGTTTGACTTCGCTTGGACTCACAGCCACAGGTAGGCAGAGGGGGAGGGGGGGGGGCTGGGGGGTTATACCCTCCAAAAATCCCCATTATAGCCGACACCCCTCCTCATAGGTGTTTTTGGGGGGGGGGACAGAGGGGTGCACCCCCCCTAGAGCCAAAATTTTGGACCCCCCCCTAGAAAAAATTCAGGGGGGCCCCCCCTCCCCCCCAAAGCTCGAGAGCGGTCCGGCCTGACCCCCCCCCTAGCGAGGCTGACCCCCTTCCTCCCCCCCTTTCGACCAATTTGGAAGTATATTTTTTTATTTACTGTCAAAAACACGGTTTTTTAGTTAAAAACAGTGTTTAAATACACTTTTTAGGCCTAAATAGGCTGTTTTAATACATAAAATTCAATATTAGACCTAAAAACACTTAAATTATTGAGTTAAAAAAATTTTGCTAAAAAATTGGACCCCCCTGACCCCCCCTAAATTTGAAATCTCGCACCCGGGGTTGACCCCCCCTAAAAAGCCAGGGGGTCCGGACCCCCCTGGACCCCCACCCTAAAAAATTTTGGCCTTCCACCCGGGGGTGGACCCCCCCCTAGCGGACCCGACCAAAAACACCTATGCCCCTCCTAAGATTTGGGGTAAAAGTACTAAAAACGGGGTATTTGAGGTATACCTCAAAAAAAGATTTTTGGGACACCCCCCCCAATATCGAAGGTCGGGTATACCCCCCAAAATCCAAGAGGCTGGCCATCTATGCTTGGACTACCTGTTTAAATTCCAGGCAGTGTTTGGACGGTTATTAATTAGGAACTAAAATCTTGCTTGCTATATAATCCAGTCAGCGCAAAACATTTTGTTGATGCTTCCGGGTGTCTTGTCTTTAGACCTTAGAGAACTACTAAAGTTATTTTGACTGAGTCATAAATGACTTATTAATCATTTAATATTATGAATCAAGCTATAAAAATTCATTTTAAAATAAATAATTTCTCATTCATCAACCACTATTCAATTATTTAAGTTAAACGAAAGATTTATTTTAGCAATGAATTTATTAATTATTTACTATCATTTGTTAAAGCTAGTTTTTTTACAGCTTGTTTTTTTAGATTTTTCCAGGGCTTTTAAAGGCTCACTAAATCTTTGTATTTGTACAGTAATGTTTATGTATTGAGTTATATTATTTACTTTTATGTTTGTTTAGTAACGCAGGTGCACCCACTGAAAACCGGTAAACAGACCTGTGCCCTGCCCTCCAGGGGTTATACTGGGGGGCAATTCCAAAACGGGGGGACACGGGTGGCAACTTTTTTGAAACGGGAAGGGGGGGCAAGCAGGGGAGAGAAAAAAAGGAGAAAAAAAGAAGGGAAAAGGGTCAAAAAAGGGACAAAAAAAGCGAAAGGTAAAAATAGGTTTAAAATGGCTTAAAATACATTAAAATAGGCCAAAAACTGCAAAAAAATTCGCGATAATGGTGTCATCATAGGACAAAAATGGCGTCATAAATTTAGGGTACTTTTTCATTTTTTGGCGAGGGGGGGCAATAAAACGGGGGGGGGGGGCAAATCCTCCAATAAAGTGGGGGGCATTGCCAGACCGTGCACAGGTCTGGTTAAACACTAGTGACAGCCAGCCTGACATGTTTTTTAGAATTCCGTTTAAAAAAGCAAATCAAACAACGTTATTGAGAATTTTAAGCATTATTAAAAATTACCTGGATCAGAAATCATAGCCCTGGTATGAGAAATGGACAAGAGAAAAAGCAATACGTTAAACACCACGACGTGAAAAACTCCCCACAAACTAAATAAAAAACTAAATATATTTATTTCACAAGTTTATATTAAAATTAAGCTTAATATAATAAGTAGCATAATAACGCTGTACTATATTCATTTTTTCATGTTTTAAAAAAAATCGCATATACAGAGAACTGCTATTTTTAAAAATTCATATCCGCATTTGAGATTCTAATCCGCATCTACAAATTTTATTTTGAAATTACCACGGACACAGAGTAATACCCATAGCTTGCCGGGCCAGTGTAGATGTGATTTTCTAGAAAGGAGCTTGGTTTCATTCCGAGGGGTGTTCACGAAGGGACTTCGGATGTTGTCGGCCTTCTCTGGAGGTGTCATGAAAATAGATTTGCACCGTTTGTCCGCTGCTCACTCTTGGCCTTTTGTAGAAAAAGAGAAGCCAAGTGAAGTAAGGGTCATATAAGCCCTCCGAAATTTTAGGGTATACTTTTAAGTTCTGAAAGCTACCACCATGATGGGCAGTCTCCTGAATTTTAGGGGGGATACCCGACCCCCGAAATTGGGGGAGGGGTGTCCCAAAAGTTTTTTGAGGTATACCTCAAAAACCCCAATTTTAGCGTTTTTAGTACTGTGTCCCCCAAAATTTTAGGGGGGTGTCCGGGGTACCCTCAAATTTCAGGAGTTTTTTCAGGGGGTATAACCCTCAACCTTCCCCCCTGCCCACCTATGGTTGCAATAAAGCTTTTATTTTTATGCTATAAGGACCATGCGCTGTAGGCTAAAAAATACCTTTCTTTAAAAGATGGAAGAACTAGCCAATTGATGACGACATAATCAGCGTAGAACAGAGCAAAGTAGGTAATAATTAAACACGCAATTCCACAAGGGTCCCACCGAAACAACATTTGACATGGATAAACCACTGTTTCATTAATCTTTACTTGGAAGTTTATTAAATAGCTGTTGTTTCATACCAGAAAAAAACTGCGTTAATGCTCCTAAAAAATAAATCCAGTTTGATTTTATTTTGTATAAGAACACTATTCTTCTTCCTAAATTTGTCAATCTCAGGTGGATCAACCCTTACCCTTAGTTTGGGGATACGAAGCCCCCAAAAATAAAAAATACCATTTACTCCAGATAACCAACCACTTAGCTTTCCTGATTACATACAGTTTTTTTTGTAAATTAAAAATTTTATATAAATTTATTTGTATATAAAATCAGAGTGGTTAATTTAAAATTTATTAATAAGATAATAAAATTTGTAAAATTTACGTTTTTTCCTTTTTCCGGTTATCGAAAAAGTACATTATCAATGGGACTTTGATTCACCTGATTTATCGAAATTGTATGTAAAAATAATCACTATTTTATGTTAACATCAATATTTTCCACTTCTGTACTATAAATTATTAAAAAGAATTTTTAAATTATTAGCATCACTAACTTTGTGGTTTTTTTCGCAAAGATCTGCTCAGTTTACTGAAAATAGCGTTGTAAAAACGACCTGCAGTAACAAAAATGTGGCGTTTGGTACATTTAATCGTCCCGTCAGGTAATTTGTTTAAAATAATTTGGGCACAGGATTAAGTTTTTCTTTGGAATCATTCTAATTAAATATTTGAAATAAAATAAAATTGTAATTTATCGACAAATCGAATTTTTAGGTTTCATTTAAACAAACATTACAAAATATTTTTATTAAAAAATAATAAAACTCAACAATGTCAAATACTTTATACTTGCATGTTTCAATAATCAGATCAAACAAATAATAAATTAAAAATTATTATCACATAATTTAAATTGATAAAACATGGCATAAAACGAAATTTAATTACAACTTTTTAAACAAAACGTAAAAAATAAAATACGAACTACTAAATGGCACAGTATTTAAGTTAAATCGAATTCATTATTAATGGAAGTGAAGTGACGAATCTTGATAAAGCTTAGGAAGGTAGCCCGCCAAAGGTTAAGTTTAAATTTTCGTTTCATTTTAACCCGTAATAAATGAATAGGGTTATTTTTCTTATAAAATGAATTTGGTAAAAGTGGATGAATGGCACTAAGGTTTTATTTTCGTTTGTGTTTTATAATTAACTACTGTTTTCCATCGATTTTATTAGAAAACAACTTTAAATACTATTTTTAGCCAAGTAAAGATCGAAAACCAGAAAAAGATTATCACAAAAATGATTACCTAGTGTGTAAATTATAATTTATTACAAAGTATTAACAAAAAAACGCCGCCATCGTTACATATAGTAACACGTCATTCATCAAATTTGTAAATAATCAATTCGATTAACAAAAAAAGTAGAATTTTAGTCCGTGTGTTGTTCGCATTTGCTTGCAGTTTTACCAAAATGGGACGTGACAACTCCATGTATTCGCTGAGCACACTGGTAACACCAGTTCACTCTGCAAGCCCAACAACGAATGTGATTATTCCTATTCCGTTTTAAATTTTCTGCTCGGCAATTGGGACATCGCTTTAATTGCCGTCTCAAAGCAGGATTCGCCTGCAAATCCGCTTGCAAAAGAACATAGTCCTAAAGAATGGTACTATTTGAAATAAAAAAAGCATGAATCTTTTGTGTTAAAACACATCATTATTATATTTATTATTTAATATCAAAAGTAATTGCGAAACAATTTCAGTTTATTATTTATTTAAACATGTTTGTAAACAAAGTGCCCACCTCATCACTAGTAACGACAATCATACACATCTGCGCACGGTCCGGCAATACTAATAGCTTTTTTAGCAGCTGCGCCCAAAAATGTGCAATTTCAGTTTATTATTTATTTAAACATGTTTGTAAACAAAGTGCCCACCTCATCACTAGTAACGACAATCATACAGATCTGTGCACGGTCCGGCAATACTAATAGTTTTTTTAGCAGCTGCGCCCAAAAAATGTGCGCCATCTTTCACCTTTTTAGCAGTTTTATCCTATTTTGTCGCAATTTAAGCGATTTTAGACTTATTTTTACTTCAATTTTGTAATTTCATTTTTTTTTTCAATTTTCTTCAATTTCAATTAAGTCCGGTCGAACTTTTTTGCACGTTGTATGGGTATTATAATATATAAAAATCAAAAATACTCATTTTCTCAGTTACAGAACTGATTTTCAAACCATTTTCAAGCAACTGAAGCTAAAAGAAACTACTAAATAAAATACAAATACATCAGCATCAATAGTTTGATAAATAGCAAGCAAAAACAAAATAAGAAAGACAAAGAAATTAAAACTCTTGAAATTACAAAAAATAAATAATCAGAATCAAAACAAACAAACAAATCAAAAATTCAGCCTTTTATTTTATGAATCTAACCTCCCTGAAAAAATAAATCATGTACAGAACTGGTTTGTCTTTTTTTCCTTTTGTCTTTTTAACCAGATTTCACAATAAAAAATTTAAAAAAAATTGTACCCATTTACTTGACATGTTAAATAAAATTATTAGATGGTTTAATACAACCTAAAAAGGACAGACATAGGGTAACTGACTTAATTTCGGCCACGCTTTAATTTCGGCCACCAATTTAAGGTGTTAGAAAATTGGCTTATTTTAAAAACACAAAAGAACTAGCACAAAAAAAACTGGATTAATGTTGAATAAAGTGTTTTTGCAAAAGTTTTTTAGTTTTATTATTCTAAATTATCACCATTTTCATACAAAAAGTGAATTTTTTATGATTTTCTTAATTTTTGCTTTATGTTTAAACTGCATCAAATTTAGAACGAAGCAATATATAACCTTAAAATATCTTCTATTTAAGCCTCAAAGTTGTTCATTTTCATGTTTTGATATTTTCTTCAAAATTATTTTGCAATGCGTTTAACTAACTGCGCATTTTAAGATTCCGTTAATTTCGGCCACCTTAAAATTTAGGTGAAAGAACCTGTCGTTTTTTGCAGCTTTAAATATTATTGTACTAGTACTACCGTATTTATAAAGAATTTTTTTTGCTCGTTTGACTTTGTTTTGACGTTTTTTAAGCCAAAAATAAAAATTGAACAAAAAATACAAGTTATTAAAACTTCTTTTTTTAAGGTTTTGACATAGTTATTAAAAGTCTTGCTAATAACTATTAAAGTTCGCAAACGGGAAAAATTAAGTTATAATGTACCAAGAACAATAAGGGTAAATTTGCAACCTTTATAAATTTTTATTGTTCGTTTAAGCAATAGTTATGGCCAATTTTTTGTAGGTGGCCGAAATAAATGGTACGCGCCTTAACTTCGGCCACTTTAAAAAAAAAGTTTAAACCTTCACTGATTTTTAAGTGTAACAGAAATATTCAAATTTTGCACTGGAATAACAAATATAGCTATTGTTTGATTTTTAGGCCAAATTTTGGCTTGATTAAAAAAGCTAGAAAAAACTTATTCAAAAAAATTAAAAAAAGTGGCCGAAATTAAGTCAGTTACCCTACATATAGTTCAAATTTTTGGTTCTCAAAAATTGACCGTGTAAAATAATTTTGCATTAAAAAGGAGACCTATATATAAACAAAAGCCTGTTTGTCCCTTGTTTGGACAGGCTGGACAAATATGAGGAGAAGTTGGGACTTCTTCAGCAAACGCACCCCGTCATATTTTTACAACATGCATATTTAAAAAATTAATGTTTAGAAAAATTTTTTACTAGACATTTTTTACAAGACATTTTACTACTTACACAATAATTGTATTTGACTATTCATATAAAATCTGCACAACCATACACTTAATTCATGTTGTTTTAAACTAGTGCAGTTTTTTACAATAATTTTGAAGCACATCACTTTGTTTATTACTTCTCAGATTTTCGAATTTTGGGAAGTCAACCGCACAATAAATTAAAAAAATATAAATAATTTTAAAAATAATTAAAAAATTGAAAAATTTGTAGCTAACAATAACAATTATAACAAATAAAATAATTAAAATTAGAACAAACAAACAAACAAACAAACAAGAATTCAACTTGAAACTTTTATAAATCTAATCTACCTAAAAAATAAACCATCACAAATAACTGGTTTGTCTTTATTTGCTTTTCTCTTTAAACATATTTCACAAAACATTTTATTACGGGACACAATTTATATTTGATTTGATTCATATAAAATCTGCAGAACCATACACTTGATTCATTTAGTTTCCCCTTCCCATATAGGTGTTTAGAACAGATGGGTGCGTTTCTCGGATCTGTCTTGGATGCAACTTCAAAATATAGGAACGTACCTAGGATTTTATTGGGGGAAGGGGGAAATTCTGGGCTTTTTTTTGTCCAAAATGTACTAAATTTAAGATTTCTCTATACAGAAAAATTCAGTTTCGCCTACTTTTTGAATGTGGAAAAGGGGTGCCACTCCTTGAATACGCCAATGATTCTGTACATACTGAACACACTAACCCAAATAGTGGTAACGCAGGAATATGGCTTTTTGGAGTTAAACAGGGTCCAGGTACCCCTTGATTTCTGGAATGATCAATCTTAAATCAAAGAGAGGTTTGGAATGCCCGCTTTTAGACCAAAAAAGTATTTTTTATAACTAAAAAAAGTATTTTTTTTAGTTAAAAATTTTTTTTTGTAATTTTTGAACGTTGTTATAGGGTTTCAAACAAGGTGAGGAGCTTAGGGGGACAAATTAATCACTTCATTTTCAAGATCAAGTTAAAAATTCACTTTCCACGCTCCGCTCTCAAAATGTTTTTTTTTTTACATGAATTGTAATAGGCACCAAAAGGTGGATTTTAAGTGGATTAAAGAAAAAACACAATAGTATTGATAAAAAAACTTTTACTAAAGGTGGTTGCTGTATATTAATCTGAGGTTGATAGTTTGCAAACGCAGCGTTAGGATTGAATAGCTCGCACTTGCTCCCGAAATGATCGTAGCCTTGAATAATTTTGCCACATAACCAACACAAGTTGGTATCGCACACCACGCAAGTCACTTTATTGCACCTAAACAGAGTTTAAAGCATGTGAATAACTGTATAGTAGCATTTAGAGAATGTATTATAACAAACATACTGTTTTTGTATAATTTTTCAGTTATACATGTTGTGTCTGTAAAAAAAAAGATAGGAAAAGAAGGCACATAATTTTTACAATTGGCTAGATAGAACCTTTCCCAAAGTGAAGTTTGGGAAGTTATTGGATGGTTTTCCTAAATAAATGGCAGTAAAATTAAAAAAATATCCCCGTGTTCTAACATGTTTTACGACACACAGTGAATAAACTTTTCGACACAGAGTGAACAAAGTGACAAAGAGTGAACAAACTTTTCTTTAAACCTTTGGAGGCTAGAGGGAACTGAGCAGTACAATTTTTAAAAAGATTGTTTTATTTAAATCACTGATTTAAATAAAATTTTTAAATAAAAGTTTTATTTTCTATTTTATAGGACTAAAATAATATACTAAATTTTATGTATTAAAACAATGTTATTTAGTTATGCGTGCAAAGATGTTTCCTACTAAAAATGCAGAGTTTGTTACAGAAATTTTACATCTAAAAAAATCAGGAATTGGCTTTGAATCGGAGGCCGAGACTCCCGCTTTCTAATTCGGATAAAGTTAAGGTAAAAAATTGAAAACTCAATAGAACGGGCTCGGTTATTTTTTTAATAAAAATATTTAAAAAAGTAGGACGTGGATCTTCCATTTTCTCACCTTAACTTACGCTTATATAAATTGCTCAATTACATTGAAGATAAACACAGTCAAAAAGCTAGGGGGGTGTTTACCTCAGGTAAATGACATTTCAACATCTAGGGGGGGTCGACCCGGAAGATTTTAAAACCTAGAGGGTGGTCAGGTGGGGTCCAATGTCCGAAGCAAAATAGTTTTAAATCATTAAAAGTTTAATAATAGTTTTTTTAAGATAATACTACATTTCATTGAATAAAAAGCGATATTCTGATACAAAAAGGGCGTAAAACAGGAATCTGTGTAAAAATTCACGTTTTTGGAAGAAAATTTAGTATACTAAAAGTACTTAAAATTTTTCGAGAGGGGAGGGGGGGTCAGATTTCAAAATCTAGAGGGGGGTCAGGGGTGAAAAATTCGAAAATTTGGGAGGAGGGGCCCCCCTGGATTTTTTTCTAGGGAAGAAGCAAAATTTCGAGGCTAGGGGGAGGGGGGTGGACCCCACCCTACCCCCCTTGTTCATCTATGCTCAATCATGTAAAAGTAAATCGTGACAAATGGGCGTATTTCTTACAGAATAGATACTTAAAACAAAACAAGGAAATGGCTTTGAAAGTAGGAGGGAGTGATCTCTTCCAGTTTTCCGATGAATTTAAGGTGAAAAAAGTACAACCTGATTATGTCCAAAATCCCTAATAATTACAACACAACGGATTTATAATATTTTGTTCTAATGTTGTTGTTGCAATTTGACTTAATTACGAATAACGTACCCTTCATATTTGTCGATCCGTGCACCGCAAGACGGACAGGGTTTGCTAATTTTTCCTAATAACTGGTTATTCAATATTTCCATTTTCATGTTAAAAATCATTTTTTGCCGCTCCTTCCTTTTCTCAATTCTAAAAGTTAAGACTATTTGGAAAAAACTACAAATTTAAAAAAAAAACAAAACAAAGCCGTTTGTTGTCAATAAAATGTTGCACAACGCACCTATACCGGAAAAGTGTAAAAAACTTACCTGTCACAAAAAAAAAAGTTACCTCCACCTGGTCAGTTTTGTTACGTGCGTTAACACTACACTAAAACGTAAGAATTGTTACAAGGAATAAGGTGCGATTAGGTTTTTTAACGGACTACCAGCACTTTAAAACTATTGACTTAAATTTTTATAGAACTAACATAAAATTTTATTGAGTAAAATATTATCAATTTTTGTATTGTTTCTTTTATTTTAGTAAGATTATAGTATTGTTGTCTTTAATTTTGAAAAAAAAAATTAAAACAAAAAGAACACTCTTAAACTACCTGAGATTTTCTAAAGAATCAAATAGAGCGAGGGTGGGAATATTGAAAATCATCTCTAAAATCAAGGCAAGAGAACTTCTTTTATTTTCTTTCTAGGCGGGTGACTCACAAAAGGGATCTCACTCTGTCTTTTAGCCAAAAACAGATATGAACTCAGGATGTGACCGTTAGTAATTATAGGTTACTTTTCAATGAAGTGAACCTCATCTACTTATATATAGGGCCCGACCGGGTCCGTGATTTTGGATCCGGCCGCACCGGACCGTATCCAAAGGTAGATTCGGCCGGACCGGAACCGGACCGGACCTGTACTAAATATTTTAAACTTAATACTATTGTCTAATAATAAAAAAAATAATAAAAAGGTATTGTATCGGCTTAATACATACCGAATAGCCTCAACAAACCAAAGAAAAATTGTATAAGCTTAAGCTTTCTAAATGGTACCAATAAAATAAATATATTAAAATAATTTTTAAAAAATTATAACATTGACAATCTTTGACAAGCGCGAAATCGCAACTTTTTCAAATTTATAGTTGTTTCTTACACATACAAATATAACCTTCTAATTGAAAAAGTGGCGATTTCACGCATGTCAAAGATTGCTATGAGTATGATTTTTAAATTGACATTTAATCAAACTAAAAAAAATGCAACAGTGCTGTGTGATTAGATCAATGTATAAACAAATCATTATCATATGGTAGAAATTTTAATTTAGTGAGCAGCTGCCCAAACCAAATGCGAATTTCCTATAGTCCACATAATGTCCATCTCAGCCTAGTCTACATCTTTCTGTCTAAACATACGCCCGGGGAAAAATCGCCCCTTTTCCTGCTCTATTCTTAGAGCATTTTTCAAGGCTAGTCTACCACTTTTTTGAATTAAATTAAAAAAATAGCCTAATAAACTATAGTTTTAGCTGCGCAATGACATATGTTTATAATCATTCCGTTGCCGAGATATACTTTTTTAAATAAAAAATAATAAGAAGAAGATAAATTTAAATTACAAAATTTACCCACGTTGTTTAATTATAGTTAGTGCGGTGCAGTTGCGCTCCAGACAAAGTTTATCTACGTTTTCTAAATATAGTTGGCGCGATGGCGTGCGCCAATGATTGCAATTATAATTTTTAAAGTAAAAATAATAATAAGAAGAAGAAGATGATGAACATGAATTACAAAATTTACTCTAAGTATAGTTGGCGCGGTGCCGTGGGTTAAATTGCAGTGTGGCACCCCGCACCACCGATGATTACCGGCGCGTGGCGCTCCCGCGCCACCGACGCTTATTATTATTTTTTAATAAATAAAACTTTGAATTAATTTTGTCATCAGTAATGCAAGAATTAAAAAAGTAATTTGTTGTTTTCGCCGTTTTCCGCGCGGTTGAAGCAGATGGCGCTGGGAACTAGTTCCGTTTCTGCCACCAATTAAAACCCGTCAGCTTTTTTTGTGCGGTTTCTATGAGGTGATGTTAGTTGTCTGCTCTGTACAATCCTTATTGTTGTCAAAAGGCATTGTGCGGTTGGGATTGTGCGGTTGGGATTTTTTATTTGCCTATTTTTTAAATTTTTTATTTTGATCAATAAATCGATAACAAGGACCTAAATGAAAAAAGTGCTTCCTAAGTCAATAAAATAAAAATTATTACGCGACATTCAGCGATTGTTTTTCCAGTGCTTCCAGTTTTTCATCCATTGTTGCACATGATTTACCCTTAAAAAACATTATTCATTAGCTTAAAAATACAACAAAAAAGTTTATAACGATTTTGTATTAGATAAAACGTGACATTTTTGTATAATTTAACAAAATAATAAGCTCAAAAACTTCTAACCTGGTGATAGACGTCGTTGCACTCAGTGCAAAAAATCAAGTCACAGTGGGGACATGTTCCCATTTTACTTTCTTTGTGATCGTCAGCTAAGGTAGCAGGAAGACTACAGCGTGGACACCAATCCAAATCTTCCATTGCGTCCAATGCCTATCAAAAAAAAAACCAATTAGGGCAAACTGATTAGTTTACAAAGTAAAACGTAGACGCCAGCATATATTTTTAACAAAAATACCAAACTAAATTATATCATTTTAATATAAAACCCAAATTTGTGTAATGCTCAAGGTGGTATTTTGGGCTCTTCGGTACCGTGACTTTTTGGTTTTGAAATACCCTGATTTGGCAGGGGACATTTCTAAAAGAGGAAGGGAGCACGGCGCATTTTTTTTCCAACCTGGATACAAAAAAGGCGAAAAGGTAAAAATAATAAAGCTAAAAAATTACGTAAAAACAAATTCAAAAAGAGAAAATTCGCGAAAATAAGTCAAAACAGCAAAAATAGCGCAAAATTAGGTAAAAAAATGCGAATTATTTTTGCTATTTCGAGCGAAAGGGAAGAAAAACCTCCTAAATAAAAAGGGGATCTTTAGAGGTATGGTAATCACGTTATATTAAAGTTCATCACGCAGCTTTATTTTTTTTTTAAATTTGTTACACTCTAAAGGGGGTTGAATATTGATTGACCTTTGGCATATTTAGGGACATTTTAACTTTACTCCTTCCTACTTTAAACTGGACGGCAGGCAAGGCAGGGGTCACATAAGCTAAAATGGACTAATTATTCGACTCAAAAATACATTACGTACTTACACTCAGTACTGACAACCCTATACCTCAAAATGTAAGTTTTAAAAGAATGAGTGCCTCTGTGTACTTGTAAGTACCTTTTGAAAAGTAAGTCTCTCCCATCGTTCATATAAATCTGGTTCAAGAACTAAACGCAAAACTTCAGGAGGTACGTTACCATCACATTCGTCTTGTGGACATCTAAAGAAACATGAATCCAAAAAATAATTAATAAATAGAAAGTTAAATGTGAATAATTTATCATAAAAATTTGTAAAATAATTTACAATAACTAATATAATTATGTACTTTCAAAACCCAGTCACAAGATTACCAGTCACACGATTTGAAAAACAAAACTAAATAATATTATATGTTCAAAATTGATTCCGACTGGCCAAAAAACTTAAAATTTAAAACGATATTTCACAAAAACAGCAAACAAATTAATACGCTGCTTATATGAATCTGTAGTATACATTTTTGACAATTTGTTACATCTAAAAAATATTATGCTCATCAATCACGCACACGCAATCACTACAACCGATACTGTGCCATTGAGCCACCAGGACTGTGCTGACCTTCGGGCAGCACCTAACGGGCCTACGAGTTCCACTACCACCTAAACCTGGTTGCTGGATCTTTTCTTTTATAGAAATGTGTCCAGCGTGGCATGGCTAGAGTGTTTGTTGTTGTACGTCGGCCACACATTGCAGTTTTCCATCTAGCAAACCAGTGGACAAATACAGCTCTATTGTGTGTGGAGTTTGTAGCACTGGCCTTGCAGGAACACCTATACTGACCATGTACGACGTTAAATAGTAAGATCAATATTAGGCGCGACTTAAAAATCCTTTAGACAAAAACTTCGGAATGGGTGAACACTGCATGTAGTGAACACTAGCGGTAAAGGTTGCCAACATCGTTATTAATGTTGGACGAAGAGTCTTAACCATAGGGGTGAAACATTTTCGCCCCTCCTGGCTTGTCTTAGTGCCTGCCCTTTGCATAATCTGCATAGGGAAGATAAGTTTCAGGTTATTCAACAACAACAACAACGTTTGACTGTTCACTACAACAACAACAACCGATACTGTAATAAAACAAGCGCCTCAAAATAAACTTTTTATTATTAAATAATAAAGTGCCCTTTTCCGAACAAGTTTATCCGAGTATTTCCTGCAAATTTGGGCATGACTTTTAGTTTCTAAGGGGTTACATACAACCAAAGGCTTCCAAAAAGCATGAAAACGCGGCACAAGATTGGCGTATCACTTTTTTAGGTTTGGCTAACTACATAACACCAATCATCTGAAGTACCTGTGAACAAAAAACACGAACGCCGACCGTATTAATTCTTCATAAAAAATTCATCATGTCAATCGTACTAAAATTTTAAGAAAAATACTAAAAAAAACTTGCTATAAGTATAATAGCATACCAAAGGGCATTTCTTATTAACGAACAACAAAAATATTGCTTTTCACGGAGCAGGTTTCTTTTGCCATATCGGCCATAGCAATGGCGTCAATAATGCACATGACTTTTTTTACAGTTTTAATTACCAAAATGTTAAGATACACATTAATCAGACCTGTGCACGGTCTGGAAATGCCCCCGCTTTTATTGGAGGATTTGCCCCTCCCCGCCAAAAAATCAAAAAGTACCCTAAAATTATGACGCCAATTTTGACCTATGATGACGCCATCATCGCAAATTTTTTGCAGTTTTTAGCCTATTTCAATGTATTTTAAACCATTTTAAACCTATTTTTACCTTATTTTCGCTTTTTTGTCCCTTTTCCCCTTTCCCTTCTTTTTCCCCTTTTTTCTCTTTTTTTTTCTCTTTCCCCCTGCTTGCCACTCCCGTTTTATTGCTCCGCCGTTTCAAAAAAGTTGCCCCCTTGTGCCCCCTAATAAAACCCCGAGGGGGGGGGGGCAGTGCACAGGTCTGCATTAATTATTGATATAAACATCCTATTACTCCGCTGCGTCGTTTTTTTAAGATAATGTTAAAAAGTTAAAGTTTTTGTGGCCAGTCCCAAATGTTTTTAAACATAAATGTGTGTCTTGGAATGAAATAGAAATGCCACTGCCATACCTTTAGAATCTATAGTAAAGTGTGTATAATTGACAGTGCCAAACCTGCTTTATTGTGCACATCTTAATGATATCATATTACAGTAATTGAACAAAACTGTAATGATATATTAATAAAATCGGCACAATGCAATATTAGGAAACAGTAATTAGAGGTAGACTAAGTAACAGGCAAAATATGAATTGTCAACATAGATGAACAAGGGGGGTCGGGTGGGGTCTATCACCCCCCCCCCCTAGCCTCGAAATTTTGGTGCCTCCTCTAGAAAAAAATCTAGGCCCCCCCTTTTCCCAAATTTTCGAATTTTTTACCCCTGACCCCCCACTAGATTTTGAAATCTGACCCCCCCCCCTCCCCTCTCGAGAAATTTTTAAGTACTTTTTTATACTAAATTTTCTAACCTTTAAAAAACCCTTTTTAAAAACCTTTTTTACCCCTGACCCCCCACTAGATTTTGAAATCTGACCCCCCCTCCCCTCCCGAAAAATTTTTAAGTACTTTTTTATACTAAATTTTCTAACCTTTACTAACCAAAAATTTTTAACACAAATTCATGTTTTTACACCATTTCTATACCTAAATATAGCTTTTTATTCAATAAAATGTAGTATTATCTTATAAAAATACTATTATTAAACATTTAATGGTTTAAAAGTATTTTATTTCGGAAATTCGACCCCACCTGACCCCCCTCTAGGTTTCAAAATCTTCCATCCCGGATCGACCCTCCCTAGAAAGCTAGGGGCGTTCGACCCCCCCCCCCCGTAGATTTTGAAATGTCAATTACCCAAGGTAAACAAACAACCCCCCCCCTAGTTTTTTGACCGTGTTCATCTATGATTGTCAACCATGTGAACTAATTACACGCGCAGGTAAAAACTTTTTGCATAAAATCACCCTTTTATTGGCTAAAATTGCATTGCACACATTGTAGCAGGTGAAACAGCTTATTTTCGCATGATTGTAAACGGCATACCTTAAAAAAATTGGCACTGGCGCCTGAGAAACCAACTACTTAACACTAAAACAGATTTGAGAAGAAAGATAATAAATAAACCGCACGATTGGAAGTTTTGCTCACCTTATTAGTTGTACGGTGCCTTCGGCGACATGTGTTGTGGAATACTGGGCGAGACAAGGTCGACAGAAGTGGTGCCAACAGCGATTGAGGCGACAAAAATTCCGGCCCGGACTTTCCTCACAACAGATCGGACACTCCTGTATGGATTCTTGAAATTTCTCAATGTCCGCCTCCATGTCGCTCCTATAATATAACAAGAACACCCAACAAAATATATAACACAGGAGAATTTCCGACTGTAGACTAAATTTTTGACGAGAGCTTGCTACAAAAATCGGTCTTTTTGCGACTTTTGTAGCAAAAATTCGTCAGTTTTTGCTATCTTTCCTTTGCAGCGACTTTAAACGCAGCGTTAATTTTCTTGCAGGAAAACTTGCTACCTTCGTTAAACTCATTGCTGCTTTTTTTAAACAACCAAAAAGGTTGTAAATGAGCCACTTTTTTAGCAAAATTTTGTTTAGAAATTAGTGTACAGTCGGACATTCTATTCTGTTATAATATAATCTTACTATAACCAAAAATATATAATATAACGAAAAATGTGCAACTCCTATATAAAAAAGTATGGAAAAGTAGGCCATTATAATGAGCCTCTCCATTTAAATGACACTCTCCATAATAATGGCATAGTAGCCATTTTAATGCGGAAAAATATGCCGTTCGCCTCCTACGTCACTTTACACTAAATCCGCGCGCATCCTCCAAATGAAATAAAATGTTTTTATTGATCCGCGCACATTTGTGCAGAATAACGTAGCCGAACAGCATATTTCCCGCATTAAAATGGCTACTATGCCATTATTATGGAGAGTGTCATTTAAATGGAGAGGCTCATTATAATGGCCTACTTTTTCGTACTTTTTTATATAGGAGTTTCACGTTTTTTGTAATATTATATATTTTTGCTATAACCAAGAAGCTGAGACCATAGCGGCGTAAGTTTTTTTGGGGTTATAACCCCTAAAAATGTCCAAAGTGCATACATGACACGCCGTAATTTCCCGATGGAGGTTAAAAAAAAACGGAATACCCCCTTCATCTTACCAGGGCGGTTTTATTTTTTATTTTAGAAAACAGTGATTCGGGTTAGTAGTGAGTTGGCTTTGCGTGCATTTTATCAAGTTCAAGCTCTGGTTCATACTTTTTTGATTATTTATCAAATAAACATAAAAATTTTTTTTCAAATAATGTCTGTTTTGGTCCTTTTTATTTCAAAACTAATAATTTTAATTTCAGCGCTTACTTCAAATTTACCATTTTTCACTTGACCCTTACACCCTTCACGGTTTTTATCCAAAACTCAAGTTATAAATCAAAAATAACACACAATCAAATATGTTTTAAATAGCCTTAAAGTTGTTCTATTTAAAGCATACAAGAATAATAAAACTTGTTAGCTATTTCCGAAGTTATAATGATAAAAATAGAAGGGGTTAGAACTTTTTGTTTTTAAAGTGATTTCATTTTTTGTGTTTATAATTATGTAAGGAATTATTTCTTTATTAAAGTTGTTAAGAATGCTTTATTATATCATTTTTAATGAAAAAAAAAAACAGTGAAAATGACACATAGTGTACTTTCTCTGCCCGCAAAATAATTTTTGGGAGTTAAATGTTCCATTAATATTGGGATTAACTTTGCCCAACATTTATGCCTACACTTCCTGTTTTTAGCGAAAAAATCGAGGATTTTTTGTATGAAAAACGCAATATCTCAACAAAGACTGCACCAATCTTAACAATTAAGGTATCAAATTAAAGTAGAAAGTAGCTACTTTTTTTAAAGTGCATTTTTTGTAACTTAAATTTCTACACCCATTGAGCAATCGTTTAAGTACAGAACTATCGAAAAAACGCCATTTTTGGGAGGTCATATCTAGGGCCCAACCGGACCAGGATTTTTTGGTCCGGCTGGACCGGACTTTCAAAAAGTCCGGCCCGGACCGGACCAGACCGGATCATAGTAATAATTTAATATGTATATATTTGATACATATATGTAGATATAATTTATAATATATCATTTTGAAGAGGTTTCAAGTCTATAAACAAAACTGTAACCAAATAGCTAATTAAAAATTTACTAAAAATAAGGCAAAATATTGGAAACAATACAATATGCCAACAAAACAAAATAGCAATAATGAAACAACAAAAAGCTAATAATAATCAATGTAACAGAAGCCAATAAAAGCGTATTCAGTCTTGAAGACAACTAATAATATTCAAACTTTGTAATTCAGAGATTTTAAGTTGTAGGTATTTCAAAAATACTAGTTTTTCCACATTCTCTGGCTTTAAGGATGCTCTGTCACCTTCTGAAATCAATTGAGCCACTTTAAAAGATCTCTCACTTGCCACAGAGGCGCAAGGTGCTGACAGATACTTTTTTGCCATCTAAATAAGTGATGGGAGCATTTTCCGGAAATGGAGTCTGCCTCTGGAAGATATCAGATATTTTCATTTGCTTTTTAGTTGCAGGTTCCTCCAAATCTTCCAAAATGTACAGACTTTCCTTCTCTGTAGCTTTCACTTTCTTTTCTTCTTCCTTCAATTTCTTCAATTCTTGCAGACTCTTGTATTCCCTGGGATGGGAGGTTTGAAGATGACGCCATAATGGACTGGTACTATAAGATTTTGGATCATTCCCTCTTTTGTATTCTGTGGACTTGGGCAGACACAATTGACAAATGGCCTTTGTCTCATCCTCAGGTTTTACCTTGAAATGTTTCCACACCATTCTCATTACACTTATCTTTATTTCTTGCCTTTAACTACAATTAAAATTTATGTATGTATTTAACAACCTTTAAAGACAAAAACCATAAAGCAGGGATAAACGTAGATAAAGCTGTATAATACACTGTTTTTGGCCTAATAACCTATTATCTAATGTTTTTAGCGGTAAAAACACGTTTTCTTAGTTAAAAATTACATAAGCACACATTGGCAGAGCCTGGATTTTACAAAAAAGGAATTTAGAGACGTTAGTTTCAGACCCCTTGGCTAAACCCACATTGTAAACCAAAGCACATAAGCAGCATCTCGGCTCCATGTTTTCTAGGGTACCTACCTATATGAAAAAAATCCGAGCCAATGCTATAAGCGGCAGGAAAATTTAGGAAGGGAGAGGTACATAAATCAACCAATATGATTGTTTGTTTTGCTTTCTGTGTAGTACTTATTACTTATAAAAATTATTGTACTAACTTTGAAATTACATTAGCATCAGGCAACATAAATAACGAGATATATATGTATGTATACTATAGAAAGTGACCGCTGAGCGAAGCGAAGCGGAACAAATTTTTGGTTTTTGGGGGTCCATTGGGGTACTAAAATTATTTTAAAGTTTGGCGCCGAGAGATTATCGAGGAGCTAAAAAATGAATTTTTAGCTTCTGAAAACCCCAGAATATTAATATCTGGCGACCATTTCGGGGGGGGGGGGGGGCGCCCGCCCCCCCCCCCCGCCCATACCATTATCCTTATTTTTCCTCCTGTCCGACCGTTTCTGGGGGGGGGGGGGGGGCCGCCCACATGTGACTACGTCCCTGATTTAACGAAACAAACTGTCATCCAAACTGAATAAATCAAATAAGTAGGAAGCATCTAAAGATTCTGAAAGACAGAATACATACATGTGTGATATTTGTGATACAAAGAGTCGCCAGGTTGTGATAAAAAGCATAAGTGAGGATCTTAAATAAAAGTTAAAAGCAGAAAAACAGAAGATTTAAGCTTATAATCACCAAAACAATTATTAAAATCAACAAAGCTGTAATAAAATATAAAAAAGAGTTTAAAATAAGATAAAATATATTTATAACAAATAATATGTAAAACCATTCAAAAAAAGAAAAAGTCAGGCAAAAAGTCTGGCAAAATAAAAAAGTCCGGCTCGGACCGGACCGAAAATGGCCGGATATCTGGCCTCAGCCGGACCGCACCGGATATCCGGTCAGGCCCTAGTCATATCTCTTGAACCACTGGAGATATTTGATGAAAAAATTTTTGTGGACTATTGGGGGCAGGGCAGGGGTAAAGTTTTCACACAAAATCAAAATCGAAGACAAAAAGTTTGACTTGCATCGCACCAATAAGCAATGAAAGCTTAAAATGCAATAAAAAGTGCTTTTTAAATTAAATTTGGCATTTTTAGATATTTTTTCCTTCAAAATCGAAAAACAAAGGGATAAAATGAACTTCATAAAAAACAATATAAATAATGACGTTCCTCAGATTTTAATTTTAATGAACCCCATCGCCCTTCTTCTCTCTTTGAAATCCTAGTTTAACCCCTCCTACTCCACCTCTGCACTTAGGACGAACTTGCCCTGTGAGACTTAAAGGTGAGCTACAAAACTAAAGAGTCATTTTTTTGTTTTCGATTTTAAAGATTTTTTGTTAAAACTTTACACCTGCCTGCACCCAATAGCCTACAAAACTTTTTCATCGAAATATATTCAGCGGATCAGGAGATATGAAGCTCTAAAAATTGTAAAACGTTTTTTCCTGGATTTTGTACTTTAAAGATTGGGTTAATGGGCATAAAAATTTAGTTATACATAATGCACTTAAAAAAAACACGCCAATTTTATACTCTATTTTGATACCATGATGGCTTCAGACCAACAAGTCCGAGGGGGGGGGGAAAAGGGGGGGGGACCGTTTTTTCGCCCCACCAACCCCCCTTTTGGCCAAAACAACGAAAAGTAGTAAAAAAAATGTCAGGAAAAATTAATCTTAATTTTGGCAGAACATTTTAACACCAAAAAAGTATCGTGCGAGCGAACAACAGTCCATACTATATCATTAACTATTTTCTCATTAAAAAAATCCAAAAAATTATTCTTATTCATTTTTTTCGGAATCTCTGAACTGAAGAATATATTTTAAAAACTTTTGGGAATTTTTGGGCATGAGGATTTTTTTACAAAAAATAAACAAATTTAAAGAATTCGACACTTTGAGCCGTTTTTTGATAAAAGTTTAAAATTCAGTCCATATCATTTTTGTACATGGTATTATTATTTTTACATAAATTTTTGCTTATATAATAATACACATCAGGGACGTAACCAGGGGGGGGCTGGTGTGGGGGCAAGGGCGTCCAGAGGGGCAACCCCCCCCCCAGGGCCAGCAGACGACCCCCCCCCCTCCAAAAAGTTATTAATTTTACATAACCCATTTTTCGACATTTATATACCTTTTTAAACATTTAAGTGATGTTTTTATTGAATTTCATAGACAATTTTAGAAAATTGTTTCGTGCTATCGCACGATTTTTAATGTTATACCTTTTTAAACCGGAAATTTTTCAAGTTTAACTTAAAAAAACAATGCAAATAACAACAAAAAAATCACCTAGCGCGAAGCGCAAAAATTTTTACTCTTTTTTAATGTCTTTTTTACGGTATTTTGAAAATTTGGCGTACAACCCCCTAAAACCCCCCCCTTTTGAAAAATTTGTATGGAGTACAACCCCCCCCTTTCCGAAATCCTGGCTACGCCCCTGTGTGGGAGGGGCGGCCGCCCCCTTCCCTCCTCCCAAAACGGTCGGACAGGGGAAAAATAATAGGATAGTAGTGTCTGTGGCGGAGGTGGGGTGGCCGTGGCCCCCCTCCCAAAATGGTAGCCAGATGGTAAAATAAGGGAGGTTTTCAGAGGCTAAAAATTCAAAATTTTCTAGCGCCTCGCTAATCGCTCGGCCCCAAACTATAAAATAGTGTTTTGATAACACGATTGACCCCCCAAAAACCAAAAAAATTTCCGCTTCGCTTCGCTTCGCTCAGCGGTCAAATGCCATAATATATGCATATTTCCCGCTATTGATCTTTCCTAAAATGTTATTGAAAAAAGTACAATAATTTTAATAAACAATAAGTATATACTACACATCAAGCAAAACAAACAATCATCATATTTGTTTGATTTGTGTATATGCCTTTACCCTCCTAAATTTTCCAGCCGCCTATATAGCAATGGGTCGATGTTTTTTTCCATATAAGCATACATGGGCAAGTTGGTCCGGAGTGGGGGAGTTAAACCCAAAATTAGGGGGAGGGATTTATAATCCAAGAAACGCAAAATACCCATATCGTTTTTTTCTGGAGTGCATTTTACCCATATCGTTTTTCGATTTAAAGAAACAATAGGTAAAAAAACGCTAATTTTAGGTCAAAAAGCCTTTTTTATTGTATTTTTGAGCTTTTTATTGTTTAAAACATTCATTTTGACCTCAAAACTTAAGTTTAGAGGCAGTTAGAAGTCATTTCAAAGACATTTTTTCTCCATTTTTCCAAAAATTGGGGGTTAACCTTTCCTCCCCCCAACTTCTTAGTAGGGGGTTAAACCCCCGTTCTTATAATTGGGGGGGTTAACCCCCCCTAACCACCCCGTGCCCATGTATGCATATAAGTACCCCAAAAAACATGGAGATGTTGCTCATCTGCTTTGTATACAGTGTGGGTGTAGCCAGGGAGTCTTAACGGTCTCTAAATCCTTTTTTTGTGAAATCCAGGCCCTGGCAATATCTGCTAATGTCATTTTTAACTAAAAAACACGTTTTACTGCTAAAAACACTAGATAATAGGTTATTACGCCAAAAACAGTGTATTAAACAGCTTTATCTACGTTTATCCCTGCTTTTTGAACCTTTTCAAAAATTAGGGAAACCCTCCCCCCCTTTAAATGGAAGGGGAAGGGGGGGGGCGGCGGTACCCCCCCCCCGAATTTTTTTTTACTAAAATCCGCCCCCCCCCATAATGAAACTCTGGGTACGTACCTGATACGCATAATCCTTTCTCCACCTACATTTCTGGTAGGTAACGTTAAAGTAAATCTTTTTTAACACTTATTTACTTTAAAATTTCCGTTATTTTTTCCAACAAATCCGAACAAGAAGCTACTGCATTTTGATCTTCGGAATCGTTAGAAATTAAGTTTGATTCATCGGTCTTTAAAATCAGTGTATCTTCTATACAGAGTTCTCTAAATAATATATTTTATTTTAATTTCAAAGAATAAACTTTAGAAACATTTAGGTGTCTGGATAATATCAATAAAAATAATTCTTTTATAAAAACTAAATTTTTGTGTTACTTAATTTTAACGTCATGCAATGCACTATTCAGTAGCCTGCAAGTGGATTTGGAGTTTGATTTACTTTTGCAACCATGATTGGACATGGGAGTGTGTTTAACCTTTTGAGTGTTCCGGACACCTCTTTTAAAACTCATATGACCTGTGCACAATTCGACGATCCGCCTATTTACAGACCTGTGCACTGCCCCCCCCGGGGTTAAAACGGGGAGGGGGCAATATCGAAATGGGGGGGCAACTTTTTTGAAACGGGGGCAATAAAACGGGGGGGCAAGCAGGGGGAAAGAAAAAAAAAGAAAAAAAAAGAGAAAAAAGAAGGGAAAAGGGAAAAAAGGGACAAAAAAAGCGAAAATAAGGTAAAAATGGGTCTAAAATGGCTTAAAATACATTGCAAAAAATTCGCGATTATGGCGTCATCATAGGTCAAAAATGGCGTCATAATATTAGGGTACTTTTTCTTTCTTTTTTTTTTGGGGGGGGGGGGGGTGGGGCCAATCCTCCAATAAAACGGGGGGGGGCATTTCCAAACCGTGTACAGGTCTGTATTTATAACCTATTTTTGCAATTTTTTTTCGAAATTTTTTATTTAATTATTTGATTCGAAAATTTCGTAGTTTTACCTTTTTTCAATTTATTGCGCAGTTGCTATTCCTTTAAAAAAAAACTGCTATTCCTCCCCCCCCCCCCCCCCCCCCCCCCCCCCCCCCCCCCCCCCCCCCCCCCCAAACCCCCCCCCCCCCCCCCCCCCCCCCCCCCCCCCGTGCCAATATATGAGTAGCCTCTCGGATCTTGGGGGTATAGCCCCCTTTTCAAATTGGGAAGGAAAAGGTATACCAAAAGTTTTCGGTTCGGAGGGAAAATCTTTAAAATACCCTATTTTTAGCGTTTTTAGTACTGGAACTCCTAATGTTTAGGGTATTGTTTGTCAGCAGTTTCAGAAATTTTGGGGGTACAACTCCAAACTTTCGCCCATTGCCATTCTCTTCCTTATTTTGGAAAAGACCTTTTTGTAATAATTTTTATAAGTTTACGTATTGTCTTATAAAACTTATTATTTTATATTTTTTTAAATTACTTTAACGTACAAGGGCTAAAACTTTCCCTCCTACACTTTTTTCTTTATTTTTTATAAATATACAGAAAAAAATAGTTCTTTCCAAGTTTTTAATAAACAATTATACCACATACTCCAAGCTATTGTTTTCAAGCCAATCGAACCACACTGAAAGAAAAGGCATTCCTTCTGTTTCTTGCCACAGTGAGTCTAATTTTTCGCTTAAAAGCTATAAAACATATAATAAAAATTTTTTTAATCTAAATACAAATTTTTTAGTGCTCTCCATTATCCCATTTCGACGCAAAAAATTTTTTCTCTCAACAATCAAAAAACATAAGGATTCCCACTTTACGAAAAAAATCCTGCTTCGCCAGATTTGGAAAGGAGCCTCATTCTCTCCCCTGGCTACGCCGCTGGTTTTTTATGTCAGAGTAATTCCTTATTTTCAGAGTATCGTGCATTGTTAACATAGATGAACAAGGAGGGTAGGGTGGGGTCCGTCCAGCCCCCCCCCCCTCTAGCCTCAAAATTTTGGGGGGCCCCACCTAGAAAAAAATTCAGGGGGTCCCCTCCCTCTGACCTCCCTTTACCCCTGACCCCCCTCAAGAGTTTGAAATCTGACCCCCCCCCTCTCTCGAGAAAATTTTAAGTACTTTTTTTATACTAAATTTTCTTCCAAAAACGTGAATTTTTAACACAAATTCATGTTTTTACACCTTTTTTATACCTGAATATCGCTTTTTATTCAATAAAATGTAGTATTATCTTATAAAAAACTATTATTAAACATTTAATGGGTAAAAGTAGTTTGTTTCGGAAATTCGACCCCATCTGACCCCTCTCTAGGTTTCGAAATCTTCCACCCCGGGTCGACCCCCCCCCTAGAAAGCTAGGGAGGTTCGACCCATACATGGGCACAAGGGGGGGGGGGGGTTGGGGGTTAACCCCGCCCCCAATTTTGAGAAGGAGGGTTTAACTTCCCCCACTCAGAAGTGGAGGGGAAGAAAAGGTTAACCCCCCAATTTCGAAAAAATGAAGAAAAAATGTCTTTGAAATGACTGCCTTCAAACTTAAGTTTTGAGGTCAAAATGAATGTTTTAAACAGTAAAAAGCTCAAAAATGCAATAAAAATGCTTTTTAACCTAAAATTAGCGTTTTTTACCTATTTTTTCTTCAAAATCGAAAAACGATATGGGTAAAATGCACTCCAGAAAAAAAAACGATATGGGTATTTTGCGTTTTTCGGATTTTAAACCCCCGCCCCTAATTTGGGGTTTAACCCCCCCCCCACTTCGGACTAACTTGCCTGTGTATGGTTCGACCCCCCTAGATTTTGAAATGTCATTTACCCGGGATAAACACGCCCCCTAGCTTTTTGACCGTGTTCATCTATGATTGTTAATTTGTTTGTGTAGAAATCCCAATCTCCCCTTTAAAATGGAAATTGCTGTTCATATTAGCTTACACAATATTAGAACTCACTACTAATACGGGCCAGTGCAGCATGATTATGATATGACTAAGGACAACCTTGTTACAGGATTTAAGGAAAAGGCATGTTATAATTATTATCGTAACTACTAAAATTGTTCAGATTGATTCTATGTTTTGACCATCTTGATTGAGTGATTGTCATTGATTGTTTGTTTTGAGCATCTTGATTGAGTGATTGTCCTGATCATCTTGATTTATCGTTTGTTTTCCCTATTTTATTCTTCAAACCAATCTAATTTCACGCACTTACCTTTGCATGAGTAGTTACAAAAGCCCTCATATTCTTTCCCTTGAACCCATAGATGAACACGGTCAAAAAGCTAGGGGGGTGTTTACCCCGGGTAAATGACATTTCAAAATCTAGGGGGGTCGAACCCCCTAGCTTTCTAGGGGGGTCGACCCGGGGTGGAAGATTTTGAAACCTAGAGGGGGGTCAGGTGGGGTCCAATTTCCGAAACAAAATACTTTTAAACCATTAAATGTTTAATAATAGTTTTTTTATAAGATAATACATTTTATTGAATAAAAAGCTATATTTAGGTATAAAAAGGGTGTAAAAAGATGAATTTGTGTTAAAAATTCACGTTTTTGGAAGAAAATTTAGTATAAAAAAAGTACTTTTTTCTTGAGAGGGGAGGGGGGGTCAGATTTCAAAATCTAGAAGGGAAGGGTCAGGGATAAAAAATTCGAAAATTTGGGGGGGGGGGCCTGGATTTTTTCTAGGGAGGGCCCCAAAATTTCGAGGCTGGGGGAGTGTACCACACCCTACCCCCCCCCCTCACCTTGTTCATCTATGCTTGCACCCCTCCTTGGTCCACCAGTAAGCTGTGCTGTACCATTTTTCCTCTATGTAATATACACCCTCTAGCCTCTAAATGACGGAATACCATTTATAATTTGAATTGTGTTTGACAAGTGGAGGGGATATTATTCAATTCCATGTCGAAAATTACATTACATGTGTTACGGGGAAAACCACGGGAAGGTTAACTCGCTCCCGTAGAAAGTACTAAGGGACCCGTTGGGACCCTTACAATACATAATATTCATGGCAACTGTTATTAAGCTAAACATATTACATGCCAAATCATCATGTATTCAATACCATACCAAGGAGGTACTAATTTAATCATTTTAGAGAAAAAAAAAGAAAACTTTTGTTTTTAACATACGCTATGTGACATTTTTAACAACATTTTTTACCTCCAGTGATTCTGCGTCTAACCATGAAGAAAACAATGTAAAATTAGGCACATTTGTATTGTCTTGCTTATTTAATACAACTATTAGTTCGTATGGAGGTAACGCACGAACTTCAAACGATGTTGTCCACCGTCTGCCTGAAATATAATACACATTGACAGACTAATAAAAACAACTTACACAGGTAGTAATAAAATATTATTGCACACAATGAGTGAAATGAGAGCTAACAATAATTAATAGTGAGCTGTCGTATTTTTAATAAGATAATCTTGTTTAGTTATCTGGGCAGAAAAAAGCAAAAAAAGAGAAATTTAAATAAAAATAGGTTTTAAAATGGCCTGAATTTCATATCATTAAAATAATTTTTTTTAAAAACCGCAAAAAATTTGGTGAAAATAGGTCAAAAATGGCCCATCGTTTTTTTATTTTTAAGCGAGGAGATCAATTATAAAACAGGGGAGGCCTTTCCGGATTGTCACAGGCGTGTTTTTAATACAATCCAAGGGCGTAGCCAGAGGGGAGGTTATGGGGGTTGTAACCTCCGCCCCCCCCCCTTTTGGGCTGGCGTAGGTAAAAATTTGGGGGTCCTAAGCCAAAAATTTTAAAAATTTTTTTTCGCGCTTCGCTCCGCTCAGCGCTCGACATTTATATCATTTTTACAACTTTTAAGTGATGTTTCTAATGAATTTCAAAGGCAATTTTTGAAAATTTTTTCGTGCTGTCGCATGATTTTAAATGTTATACCTTTTTAAACCTAGAAGTTTTCAAGTTTAACTTAAAAAAACAATGCAAACAAAAAAGCAAAAAGAATCATTAGCGCGAAGCGCAAATTTTTTTTACCTTTTTTAATGTCTTTTTTACGGTATTTTAAAAATTTGGAAAACAACCCCCTACAACCCCCCTCCCTTTCGAAAAATTTCTATGAAGTACAACCATTGGTGGGCAGAAGAGGAGGGGGTTGGGGGAGGGTTAAATTCCCCCTCAAAAAATCTATAGTCGACACCCCCCATAAAATTTGGGGGTACCCCAGGAACCCCTCCCCCCACCCTAAAATTTGAGGGGTCTCAGTACTAAAAACGCTAAAAATGGATATTTGGCGTATACCCCAAAAAAAATTTCGGGACACCCCTCCCCCAAACACCCCAAATTTGGGGGGTCGGGTATAGCCCCCAAATCCGAGAGCCTGCCCACCTATAAGTACAACCCCCCTTTCCGAAATTCTGGCTACGCCCCTGATACAATGAATATTCAGTACCTTAAAAAATTAAAAAATATAAAACATCAACGTCGTAAATGTAAAAATTGTTTTCCTCGTTTAAAGTTTTTTAAATAATCAAACTTTTATTTAAAAAATTATCAAATTTTGCCCTTTAGATAAAGTTTCATAGTGCGTTTTTGATAGATCTGTAAATTAAAATATTTTTCCCTTAGGCAATCTGAACCACGGATCCAGTGGCGTGCCCAGGATTTCATTTCGGGGGGGGGGCGGTCTGGGGTGGGGGTACTACTAACCCTGAAGGGGGGTCTGGGGGGCGGTAGCCCCCAGATATGGGGGGTCTGGGGGGCGAGAGTTCCCCAGCGGGGTCAAGGGGCAGAGCCCCTTGTCAGGGGGGGTATGGCCCCCGGGGGAGAAAATTTTGAACTTAAGGCGCTAAAATACAATAGAAATTTTAATTCCAAATGATACTTATTACAAATTTTAAGGTTTTTTTATACCTATACATTTAAAACATGTGTTTAAACGTTAATAAAAGGATTTTTTTTTTTTAGCTGAAGCGGGCCGGCCATGGATATTCCATATTACCGCCTACCACCCTATATCAGCACTGTTGTTGATGTAGAATGTTAGTCAAAGGCCCCACCCCTATCAGAGGATTTTAGGGATTAGATGTGAGGTTATATTTAATAATACAGAGAGAACAATAAAAATTTATTTTACCTATCTCACATCTATTCCCTAGGCCTACGTTTGGTCGGTTTGTCTTACCGTGGGAGGAAGGCTTATCTTTTGGTTGCACAATAGTGTATGTAAAGATAAACCTACTCCTCCGGTTGTGGGCTAGGCCGCAATGGCCACACGGTAAGGACCTCAGCCCCCTCAGCGCGGCAAGCCGCTACGCCACAACACGTAACGTGGCAATTACCTCACTAAGGTGGCAATGGCGGTTTTGGTGAACCAAATCAACCACGACCTCCAGAGTGGCGTAATCCCCATTGTAGGTTATCGAGGGGGTTAATAAAAGGATAATAGGGGGTTATAGTAGTTTTATTAAACATGTATGCCTTAACTACTGAACGGGATAATAGATTTGAAATTGAAAAACTAAGATAAATTGTCAATTTAAACTACCAGCGTAGCGGGAAAATTTTGGGTTTTTGAATATGCTTTTGTAAGGCATCAGGAAAGCTTCTGTATTAATATTAAAGAAAAAAATTTTTCTCTCCCAAAATTTAAAAAACGTAAGGGTCCTCCCTTACGAAAAAATCCGGCTTCGCCGGATTTCGGGGGGGGGGCGACCGCCCCCCTCCACCCCCCTGGGCACACCACTGCACGGATCCCTAACAAGATTCCGCTGTCATAAATAAACAACAAACTCTTGCCACTAAACAAAAACCCCAAAATCATGGGTGTTACTTTCGATCCAAAATTAACATTTACTAATCATGCCACCAACATAAAGAACAAAGCACCCAGGCGCAATAACATCCTTAAAACCCGAGATGGTTGGTACCAGCTGGGGCCAACAGAAAGAAACAATAGTCACCTCCTACAAAGCTATAGGACGCCCGATTCTCATCCACAGAGCCGCAATATGGTCACCCAATCTATCAAAATCTCATTTTCAAAAACTACAAGCAAAACAAAACACGGCCCTCAGGATAGCAACCGGCTGCCACAAAATGGCCCCATCAACTGACTATCTTCATTAAGAGACTAAAGTCCAACAAATCGAAAGCCACACCAACCTTCTTCCAACAAATTTTTAGCAAAAACCATGCAGCCAACACATCCATCTAACGGAATCAGAATCACAGCCAATGATCATAGACCAAGAGAGATGACACATACCCAGACCTGTGCACTGCCCCCGGGGTTAAAACGGGGGCAATTCCAAAATGGGGGGGGGCACGGAGGGGCAACCTTTTTGAAACGGGGGGGGGCAATAAAACGGGGGGGGTAAGCAGGGGGGAAAAAAGAGAAAAAAAGGAGAAAAAAGAGAAAAAGGAAGGGAAAAAGGAAAAAAGGGACAAAAAAAGCGAAAATAAGGTAAAAATAGGTCTAAAATGGCTTAAAATACATTGAAATAGGCTAAAAACTGCAAAAAATCGCGATGATGGCGTCATCATAGGTCAAAAATGGCGTCATAATTTTAGGGTACTTTTTCATTTTTTGGCGGGGGGGGGGCAATAAAACGGGGGGGAGGCAAATCCTCCAATAAAACGGGAGGGGGGCATTTCCAGACCGTGCACAGGTCTGCATACCCTCCAATCAAAACTTGGACAAACAGCCAAAAGTTTTTATGCAACCATATGCTTACAGAAAAAACCATCTAACCAAACATCCACTCATATTTCGTCAAAGAAAACATTTTGCAACTCCAAAATAACGCACTATTAAAAAGAAAACCGCCACTAACCAACATAAGCGAGCAACAACTCAATGAAAACTTAACAACTCAACAACAACCCAAGAAATCAAGAACCCTTCTGGCACAACTTAGATCCGGAAATCGCCACCGCCTCAACTATTTCAAATTCAGAATCAACAACTCCATTAAAAATGAATGCCCCCACTGCAGGGACAAACCTCATGACGTTAAACACCTTTTTATATGCCCTCAACATAGAAGATCTATGGGAAACAGACCTGTGCACGGCCTGGAAATGCTCCCCCCCCCCGTTTTATTGGAGGATTTGCCCCCCCCCCGCCAAAAAATAAAAAAGTACCCTAAAATTATGACGCCATTTTGACCTATGATGACGCCATCATCGCGAATTTTTTGCAGTTTTTAGCCTATTTCAATGTATTTTAAGCCATTTTAGACCTATTTTTTCTTTCCCCCTTGCTTGCCCCCCCCCCCGTTTTATTGCTCCCCCCCCGTTTCAAAAAAGTTGCCCCCCCTGTCGTGCCCCCCGGTTTAAAACGGGGGGCGTTTTTTT
>JASAMX010033998.1:0-12657 GCA_030248175.1 Microlaimidae sp. YZB2_3
GTCAAGACATTTATTATATGTTTAAACTACTATAAAAAATAAATTAAACTTTTATCAATGATTTTACATTTAAACAAATACATAATTATTTGCAATTAAAAGTGATAAAATCATGCTTTAACTGGATAAACAATCTATAAATGATTTATTAAAATTTTCTTTAATTTTACAGCCTGATGGTGGGTTCCAGTAAATAAATTATCTCTGCAGGGTTAATTTCCAGTTAAATTATCAAAATTAAAAATTTTTAAAAAGGTTTCCAATAGTAAGTTTCTAACATGCTTTCCGAAATATTTTAATTATTACAAAATGATGTGTATTATCTTAAATTAGGGAAAAAATTGTATTATACCAAAAATTATTAGGTCTATCTTATTACCTGAAAGTATTATCAAAAATATATAATATGACAAAAATGTGCAACTCTAATATAAAAAAGTAAGTCAAAGTAGGCCATTATAATGAGCCTCTTCATTTAAATGGCACCCTCCATTATATTGGCATAGTAGTCATAGGTGTCTTTGGAGGGACAAAGGGGTCCACCCCCCCTAGAAAAAATTCAGGGGCCTCCCTCCCCCCCCCCAAAGCTCAAGAGCGGTCCGGCCTGACCCCCCCCCCTAGCGGGACTGACCCCCTCCCCCTCTCCCAACCAATTTGGAAGTATATTTTTTTATTTACTGTCAGAACACAGTTTTTAGTTAAAAACAGTGTTTAAATACACTTTTTAGGCCTAAATAGGCTATTTTAATACATAAAATTCAATATTAGACCTAAAAACACTTAAATTATTGAGTTAAAAAAATTTTGCTAAAATATTGGACCCCCCTGACCTGACCTCCCCCTAAATTTGAAATCTTGCACCCGGGGTTGACCCCCCCTAAAAAATTATGGCCTTCCACCCGGGGGTGGACCCACCCCCCTAGCGGACCCGACCAAAAACACCTATGATAGTAGTTATTTTGATTTGGCAAGTTAAAATGGAGAGGAAGCCATTATAATTGCCATTTATTGATTTAATTTCACTTCATATAGAATAGTGCATTTAATTTTGGCACTTTTTTGTTTTTCCGATGTAACTTTTTACTGTATGGCCCGATTTTCATGTTTGATAGCTCATTTTGAGGCTTTCAAAATACTGCATTGCGTCACAAAAATGTCACTGTACGAAAGTATTTTTTTACTTAATTAAATCAGTTTTTAAAAAGATGTAAAATTGCCGAAATTAAATATGTGCATTTAATTTTGGCACTTTACAAACAATCGATTGTTTCTCAGTCAAAAAAATCATCATTTTCAAAAATTTAAAAGCCTATCATTATCTTCATAAACTCCCTTTAATTAAAAGCTTCTACTTGTTGTGCAACGTGTAACTGGCAAAAAGTTACAGCTAAAATGCCAAATGGTATCAAAATGAGCTAAATTTGGGAAAAAAGTGCATTTAATTTTGGCACTTTTTAAAAGGACCCCCTTAATGGAGTTTATTTGCAGTGCTATGACCCCTACACATTTCAACATTGTCTTTTAACTATTTACAACTACAATTTAACATCCGACCACTTAATTCAATCCGTTTTTACCTACAGCATATGAGTGCCAAAATTACACTATTTTATTTTATAACGATTGCTCACCACAGACGCAACGTAGAACCATGGGGACTAAAAATTTGGAAAATAGACTAAATTTTACCAGGACAGTTTATTTTTTAAACCAATTTATTGCGTAATCATGAAATGCCCATGTTCTAAAAACGAGTAACAAATTTATTTTTTATAAATCACATAATTTCACATGAAAATATCATAACGTAACAAATAAAAGGCTCACGACAGTCATCTACATATAATTAGCTCTCATTTGAGCTATCAAACGTTGTATTTGGTCCAGGATTACCAAAAATATATTCCAAAATCAAAAATGCCCAATTGGGAAAAGTGCCGAAATTAAATGCACTACCCTAGGTCATGCATTTTATTTTGGCACTTTTTCAAGTTTTGATTACATATCTTATCATAACTTGGTCTCAAATGTGAATTGAAAAGTGATTGATAGCTTGTTAGAAACTAGATGAATGTGCAAAAAAACAGACAGTCATAACATCATCTACCAATTTTTTTGTTGGTTGTAGTAACTTCTTGAAGAAAATGGGCAAAAGGTGCATTTAATTTTGGCACTTTCAAAAATGCAATTAATTTTGGCACTTTAATTTAGTTTTAAATTTTTCACTCAGATAAAAACAAATTAGAGTAAAAATAACCAATATGGCAGTAAATGTAGCAGTCAACTTTCAAATATAAGCCATTAAACTTTAATATTGACCTGAGAAAGTTATAGCCTGAAGAAAAAAGTGCCAAAATTAAATGCACCAAACAAATTTTTTAAAGTGGCCATTTTTGATATCGTCCCTTATAAAACGAAAATTACATAGATGTTGATTGTTATGCATATCAGTGTGTTCAGAATAAGAAATTACACAACTTTGTAATATAAAACTTTTTGATCAAACAAAGCTGAAAAAAGTTATGGCCAAAAAATGGTTTTAAAAATGTGCAAAAAGTGCCAAAATTACATGCATTACCCTATACTCACAAGCATACTTGGGCACGGGGGTTAACCCCCCCCCCCAAATTTTGAGAAGTGGGGTTTAACCCCCCCCCCACTCAGAAGTGGGGGGGAGAAAAAGTTAACCCCCCAATTTTGGAAAAATGAAGAAAAAAAATGTCTTTAAACTTTTAACTGCCTCCAAGCTTAAGTTTTGAGGTCAAAATGAATGTTTTAAGCGATAAAAAGCTCAAAAATGCTATAAAAAGGGCTTTTTGACCTAAAATTAGTGTTTTTAACCTATTTTTCCTTCAAAATCGAAAAACGATATGGGTATTTTGCGTTTCTCGGATTTTAACCCCCCTAATTTGGGGTTTAACGCCTCCCCCACTCTGGACCAACTTGCCCATGTATGCTCACAAGTGGACAGTATTAAGCCAACAGGAGAAAACTTGTGCGGCCTGGACACAGACAGTATTACACTTGTGAGTATATATGAGATAAAATTAAATCAATAAATGGCTATTATAATGGCTTCCTCTCCATTTTAATTTGCCGATTTAAAATGGCTACTATGCCATTATAATGGAGGATGCCATTTAAATAGAGAGGCTCATTATAATGGCCTAGTTTTCTGTACTTTTTAATATAGGAGTTGCACATTTTTTGATATATATACTTTTGGTATTATTAAGTCAGTTTGTCACATTTATCCTTGTTTTTTTACCCCTTAAAAAACCACTACCCCAAAAAAATTTTTTTTGAGGGGGGGTTTGAAGCACCTTACCCAAAAATTTGTTTGTACTGAAGAAAGTATGCTCCCTCCACCAGGGCCGTAGCCAGGATTTCAATTCAGGGAGGATTTTTTGGAGGGTGCTTTATAGGGGCCCACAAGGGGGTCTGGGGGGCGGGAGCCCCCCAGAAATGGGGGGTCTGAAGGGCGGTAGCCCCCCAGCGGGGTCAAGGGGTGGAGCCCCTTGTCAGGGGGGTCTGGGGGCATTCTGCCCCCCAGGGTGGAAAATTTTTTAATTTTTAGCTTTTAAAAGGCACCAGGAAACCTAAATTTAAGTACTGAATCTTTATTTATTTTCTGTTGTTTTTTTTAAATAAATACAACAAAATAATATTGTTTAGGTATTTTATTATTATTTTAATAAAGCATTTACAATAAAAATCCTAAGAAAACCGCTTTTTTATACCAAAAAAGTGGTTGAATCGTGACTTCCTGCTCTTTGATACTGCCGCTTTTATGCAAATATTTTTACACAAAACAAAAATACAATATTTTAAACTCACTGCACTAATGTTTTGAATTATAAATAATTTCTTTTTTATAAATAAGAGCTTTCATGAACCTAAATCACTTTAAATAATGCATTTTAGATAGCTTTAATACATTACAGAGTGATTTGGAAAAAAAAATTTTTTTTTCTAATTTTTTAAAAAAACCAAAGGGGGGAAAACAAACAACAAAAACAAAATTTAACAAAATTTTTTGCCTTTCCAGAATTTGAGGGGGGGATTAATCCCCCCAAGCCCCCCTGGCTACAGTCCTGCCCACATAAAACCCTGTATACATCCCTGTCTCTTGGTTTTGTTTACCAAATAAATTGATATTTACTGGTGGTAGGGTAGTGCATTTAATTTCAGCACTTTTTTGTTTTTCCAATGTAACTTTTCACTGTATGGCCCGATTTTTATGTTTGATAGCCCATTTTAAAGCTTTTACGATACTGCGTTGCGTCATAAGAAATTCACTGTACAAAAGTTGTTTTTTTACTTATTTAAATCAGTTTTTAAAAAAATGGAAAATTGACGAAATTAAATGTATGCATTTTCGGCTCTTTACAAACAATCGATTGTTTCTCAGTCAAAAAATCATTATTTTCAAAAAATTGAAAGCCTATCATTATCTCCAGACAGTTTTCTTTAATTTAAACTTTTACTTGTTGTTCAACGTGTAACTGGCGAAAAGTCACAGCTAAAATGCTAAATGGTATCAAAATGAGCAAAATTTGTGAAAAAAGTGCATTTAATTTTGGCACTTTTTTATAGGACCCCCTTAATCGAGTTGTGCAGCAATATGTGTGCCGAAATTACACTATTTTATTTTATAACGATTGCTCACCACAGACGCAACATAGAACCACAGGGACTAAAAATTGGGAAAATAGACAAAATTTTACCAGGACAGTTTAATTTTTAAACCAATTTATTGCGTAATCATGAAATGCCCATGTTCTAAAAATGAGTAACAATTTTTTTTTTGTAAATCAAACAATTTCACATGAAAATATCATAACATAACAAATAAAAAGCTCACGACAGTCATCTACATATAATTAGCTCTCATTTGAGCTATTAAACGTCGTATTCCGTCCAGGATTACCAAAGATATAGTTCAAAATCAAAAATGCCCAATTGGGAAAAGTGCCGAAATTAAATGCACTACTCTAATGTTTTGATACTTTTTAGAAAACTTTCATTAGCAACAATAAAGTTGTTCAAAGACTTCTGGAAATAATTAAGTTTGTTTGCGTCCATTGTGAAGAGCTACTTACTGTTCTAGACACCAAACTAATTGAAAGTATGCTTCATGTTCTAGTGCCACTGCTGGAATCAGATTTTGAATTTCGTGTTTCAACTTCTCAGGATATTTCTTTATTATTTCAGCAAATAATTAAAACCAAACTTAATACAAAGCATAATATTTCTTTAAAAATTATTCAACATTATGACAAAATCTTGGTAGAAAAAATTAATAAATGGCCACTAGGACAAGTTTCAGGATTTGATCAAAATTTCTTGAATATATGGCCATTGCATCATTCTGTTGGAGGTATATTTGTTGCAGATACATATAGAAAGCTAGTAAAATCTTGTCGTTACCTGGAGATTTACATCTTAGATGCTCAACTTCACAGTTTGAAACAACATGGCATGCTAATTTACTAAATTAAAAGTTAAATGATTAAAACTGATTAAAAATGTAAACTACTGCAATATTATACAAATACAGCATGAAAATTGTCAAAGTAAAATGGCCTACATTACCAGTGTGGATGAAACCAACCCAATTTTAAAAGCTATTTATTGAAGCTCTTGAGGAACCTCAAAATCTCCTGAAATCCACCATTTTTGAAACTTACTAACACTAATAAAAATTATTCTAAAATGTGTAGAAATAATTTAAACATATTTCAGTTTTAGTTAGCTTGAATAGGTCAGTTAAGAGCAGAGCTCTTGAGCTTTGAAAATTCCTTTTTTTTAATGATTGAAGCTTTGTAGTAATGCTAGATATTAAATTTAGAGGGTGTAAACATCACTATTGTATAAATAAACCAACAATAGCAATAAATTGATCAAATAAGGCCTTTGATTGAGTACATAACAGCTTATCAGATTTTTTAAAAAATTTCAAATAATCTAATTTTTGAATTCTTTAAGCATATTAAGACAAAGCACGGTGTACACAATATTTTTTAAAAGTTTTTTTTTACATTTGTTACTTATACTTTTTAAGCATATTTAAGCAATGCTTTAGTTTTCTAAAGTTTCTGATGTATACATAATAACATAAATGGGCACAAAGAAGGGGGGCTAGGGGAGTGTTACGCTGTTAACCCCCCAAATTTTGAGATGGCGGGTTTATTGGCTCCCCCCACCCAGAAGTGGGGGGACAAGAGAAGGTTATTCTCATACATGGGCAAGTTGGTCCGGAGTGGGGGGGGGGTTAAACCCCAAATTAGGGGGGGGGTTAAAATCCGAGAAACGCAAAATACCCATATCGTTTTTTTTCTGGAGTGCATTTTACCCATATCGTTTTTCGATTTTGAAGGAAAAATAGATAAAAAACGCTAATTTTAGGTCAAAAAGCCCTTTTTATTGCATTTTTAAGCTTTTTATTGCTTAAAACATTCATTTTGACCTTAAAACTTACGTTTGGAGGCAGTTAGAAGTCATTTTAATGACATTTTTTTTCTTCATTTTTCCAAAATTGGGGGGGGTTAACTTTTTCTCCCCCCCCACTTCTGAGTGGGGGGGGGGGGTTAAACCCCCTTCTCAGAATTTGGGGGGGATGTATGGTTATTCTCCCAATTTTGGAAACATAAAGAAAAAAATGTCTTTAAAATGACTTCTAACTGCCTCCAAACTTAAGTTGTGAGGTCAAAATGAATGTTTTAAGCAATAAAAAGCTTAAAAATGCAATAAGAAATTTTTAAGTAAATGAAACTTTCTATTGCATTTTTAATATTTTTATTAGTTAAAACCTATCTGGTGACCTCAAAATTTTACTTTTTGATTTTTAAGGTATGTAAAAATCAATATAAAAACAGGTGTCTGGGGTAGGTACCTGCTTAAATTTAAAAATAAAAATAAAAAAGTTCTTCATAATACAAATACTTTTAATGAATAAAAAAGTTAAAAAATAATGAATTCATAACACCGTTTTAGTAAACTAGCATGTTGAAGAATACATAAAAACAATTAAAAATATGCACCAAGCTTCAATAAAACTGCAAAATTTAAAAGCCAGATCTAGCAGAATTTGGATACCTCCATATGTATATGATGAATTTTTTTTGAAAGAAAAAGAATTGTTAAGTAGAATAGTAACAAGTCTAACTGATTTTGAACTGCTTTAATGATACCTACTTGAATTTTACTTGTAACGAAAGGCAAGAAACCCTCCATATTTTGGGTATCTATTATACGGTGACGTGCAAAATCCCCATAAAAGTAGTGTAAAATCCCCATGGCCGAATTCCCCATAAAGTAGTGCAAATTCCCCATAAAGTAGTGCAAATTCCCCATAACAATCAGAAATGCGTTTGCAAACTAAAATGTGTTAAAAAACTAAGTTTTAATTATAAAAGCATTAAAAATGTTTTAATTTTTTCCTAAGCCTAAGCAAAGCCCTAAAATCAAGCTAACTTTATTATGATAAAGTTTTGTTGTATTTTCCAAGTGTTAAAATTTTAAGGAAATACTGCAAACGCATTATATTTATGGGGAATTCACACCACTTTATGGGGAATTTGCACTGTTTCATGGGGAATTTACACCACCTTATGGGGATTTTGTAACGTTTATGGGGATTTTGGCCATACATGGGCAAGTTGGTCCGGAGTGGGGGGGGGTTAAACCCCAAATTAGGGGGGGTTAAAATCCGAGAAACGCAAAATACCCATATCGTTTTTTTTCTGGAGTGCATTTTACCCATATCGTTTTTCGATTTTGAAGAAAAAATAAGTAAAAAACGCTAATTTTAGGTCAAAAAGCCCTTTTTATTGCATTTTTGAGCTTTTTACTGCTTAAAACATTCATTTTGACGTCAAAACTTAAGTTTGGAGGCAGTTAGAAGTCATTTTAAAGACATTTTTTTTCTTCATTTTTCCAAAATTGGGGGGGGGGTAACTTTTTCTCCCCCCCCCCACTTCTGAGTGGGGGGGGGGGGTTAAACCCCCCTTCTCAGAATTTGGGGGGGGGTTAACCCCCCCGTGCCCATGTATGATTTTGGCCTATGGAAAATTTGTCCATGGGGATTTTATACGAACCCTATTATACTTTTGGGTTGCCACACAATCCGAAAAAGCGTCTGGGTAAGAGGGGGAAGGGTTGATTTTTGGGTAGGTAGGTCAAAATAGCAGGGAAGGATTTCTTAAATCTCTAAAAAATGTTAATAAAAGGCTCTAAAATGGTAGAAAAGTAAATGATGAACAAACATTTATCACATTTTATGCATTAAAGTTATCAAAAAAGACTAATTTTTAAAATTTGTTTGCAGTTATTAGAGAATATTAGGGAAGGGTTAATGAAGGGGAAACGCCAAAAATGGGCATCTATGGGTATGAGAGTTCTTCTAGGGGGGGGGGTGGATTTCCCCCCCCCCTGGCGCCTATGATTGAAGTGGACAAAAATAATAAAATATTTTTATATTGCTAAGTTTTTGCAATGTTGAATATCATTATTTTGTTGTATGTTTTACCTTTTAGTCAAATTGTGTTTCGATTTCTATTTTTTTATTGTGCTGTGATAAAAGTTTAAGATTCAAAATAACTATTTTTAAATTGGTAAAGTAAATATTTTTAGCTGCTATAATTTACTTTCCTTGTCAGGTAAATAAAATCCCATATAAAAATTTTTTCTATTTAATTATTCAAAGTAAATTGATTTTATTCAAAAAATAGATGTTAACAAAAGTTTTTTCTTTATAATAATGAATGTATGACTTTTTGATTTAGCAAAAAAATTTGGATTGTTAAGTCTTATAATCATAAGTGGGCCAAAGGTTGGCATGACCATACCCAGGAGGGAAAGGGGGATAGTTCCCCCTGTCGTTTTTGAACAAGCATTACATAGAATGAATTTTTTTTTACAAGTACTAAATGAAATGCATTTTTTGTGAAAAGAAACTAAATAAAATGCTCAGTTAGTTTTCAAAATTTTTGCGCCTTCGGTGCGCTTTTTTAATTGTTTATTTCTTCCAATAATTTTTTTTTTTTAATATCAGAAGTTTTATGCCAAAAACTTTGGGTTTATACCCAAAAAAGAGAAAAAAAGTGAAAAAAAGAAGGGAAAAGGGAAAAAAGGGACAAAAAAAGAGCGAAATTAAGGTAAAAATAGGTCTAAAATGGCTTAATTGCTAAAAACTGCAAAAATTTCGCGATGATGGCGTTATTATGAGGCAAAAATAGCGCCATAATTTTTGGGTACTTTTTCATTTTTGGACGTGGGAAGCAATAAAATAAGGGGAATCCTTCAATACAGTGGGGGGCATTTTCTTCCAGACTGTACACAGGTCTTGAATTAGAAATTTAATTTTGGGTTATATATAAATAGTACAAAAATATGTTATTTATGTTTGGTGTCATGTCAAGCGCTTTTTGTCTCACACAAGTGAGTGCTTTTTGTCATGCAGGTGCAGCCTAAAGAATATTTTTATGAAAATGTTATTTTTGATATAGAAACAAAGTTAACAACGCAACCATGGGTATCACAAAAAATTATGACAGATGTCTTCCCTATGGAATCTCAAACATCGTTGGATCGCCTTTCTGCAACATGAAAGTTTTTTCTAAAAATTCTGAAGAAGTGGTTGTCTTGGGGGCCTGTCAGCATGTATATTTTTGGAGTTTTCGCAAAAAAGAAAAGGTTAGTTTCAGGGACGTAGCCAGGGGGGGGGCGGGGGGGGGCGCCCCGCCCCCCCCCCCCCGAAACGGTCGGACAGGAGGAAAAATAAGGATAGTGGTTGGGCGGGGGGGGCGGCCGCCCCCCCCCCCGAAATGGTCGCCAGATAGTAAAATTTGGGGGTTTTCAGAGGCTAAAAATTCAAAATTTTCTAGCGCCTCGCTAATCGCTCGGCGCCAAACTTTAAAATAATTTTAGTACCCCAATGGACCCCCAAAAACCAAAAATTTGTTCCGCTTCGCTTCGCTCAGCGGTCACTTTCTATAGTATACATATATATCTCGTTATTTATGTTGCCTGATGCTAATGTTAAGTTAGTACAATAATTTTTATAAGTAATAAGTACTACACAGAAAGCAAAACAAATAATCATATTGGTTGATTTATGTACCTCCCCCCTCCTAAATTTTCCTGCCGCCCATAGCGTTGGCTCGGATTTTTTTCATATAGGTAGGTACCCTAGAAAACATGGAGCCAAGATGCTGCTCATGTGGTTTTAGCCAAGGGGTCTGAAACTAACGTCTCTAAATTCCTTTTTTGTAAAAAGGCTCTATCAATGTGTGCTTATGTAATTTTTAACTAAGAAAACATGTTTTTACCGCTAAAAACATTAGATAATAGGTTATTAGGCCAAAAACAGTGTATTATACAGCTTTATCTACGTTTATCCCTGCTTTTTTAACGTTTTCAAAAATTAAGGGGGGGCTCCGCCCCCCCCCCCCCAAAATTTTGGGGGGGGGGGGGGCCCCCCCCCCGAAATTTTTTTTTGTACTAAAATCCGCCCCCCCCAAAATGAAACTCTGGCTACGTCCCTGGTTAGTTTAGTTTTAATATTAAAGTAGGTATATATAAAAAAAAGTGTATTTCGATAGTATCCATGGTGTTAAATCCTGACTTGGGATTTTTAGCAGAACTTGTATACTTTTTTCCATTTTAAATTTTTTTTGCTACAATTTGTCAAAAAAAGTTGTGAAAAAGTTTGACCAAAACAAAAAAAAGCAAAAACTTTATTTGGAATAGACTGAGTTGCTAAAGCAAAAAAAACTGGCTATTGTTGAATAGCTAATTTTAGATATTTTTATTTGTAAAAACACTTTAAACAACAGATTTAAGCATAATTTATTATGATTTAAATTTTATCTGAGTTGTTTCACAAATATAGGTAAGTGAACGAAAAAAAACTTTTTGGCACCCCTGACCCCCCCCTCAAAAAAATTTATTAAAGCCTTTAGCTGATTCAAAATAGGTCCATAGGTTTTCTGGGGCGCTTTTTCAGCTTATGATAAGCATTTTTTTCATAAATAAATTCTATTAAATGAGAAAATTAGAAAAAAGAGTGTTTTTGGTCACTTTTTCCAAAAAAGTGATTTCAAAAGCACTTCAAAAATCGGCTCTTGAACACTTTAACTCTCTAGCTATTTGAATAAAAACAACGTTTTCATTTCAAGCTCTTCAAACGTTTTATTTTATTTATGTAACTACTACATTTTTTCCCCAGAAAGTTATTCTTTACAATCATTTTGGATTTATTAAAATTTTACATAGAGAGAAAAAAAGTTCAAAAAAAAAAAAACGATTTCCACTTTTTGTTTATAATTGTAATTTTTAGTCATTTTTAGAGCCACAAAAACTGTTTTTATTAAATGTACGCATTTTTTTACCCTCCAGAAAAGTAGTTTGGAAAAGTATTTTTCACAATTTAGTGATTTTATTAAAATTTTACTCCTTTTACATTTTTTAAAATTTTTCCTTGCTTGAACAATTTCATTTTAAGTATTTTTTTAGCTTGAACAATTTCATTTTGTATTTTCACCACAATTTCATTTAATTACTTAAACAATTTCATTTTAAGAAAACCTTACTGCTCAGCGAACCAATTAAGGCTGGTTCACACTTATGACAAAACGTCCTTTGGACAAGCCAGGATTGGGCTACTTTAAGAAGGGGGCGCTTCGCAGCTCCGCTCCGGACTTTAGAAGCTCATGAAACGTCACTATTTTTTATTATTTTTTTACCTTTATTTTACCAGGGACCAATTTTTTTAATTTTTTTTTTAAATTTTTTTAATTTTTAAAATATTTTTTTTGTTTTTTAACTTTTTTGTTTCAATAATAAATTTTGAATTTTTGTAAAATCATATGACAAGTAATTTCGTGTTTTATTGGGGGGGGGCAATTCCAAAACGGAAAGGGCGGGGGCAACTTTTTTGAACCGGGGGCGGAAGCAGGGGAGAAAGAAAAAAAAGAGAAAAAGGAAAAAAGGGACAAAAAAAGTGAAAATAAGGTAAAAATAGGTCTAAAATGGCTTAAAATACATTGAAATAGGCTAAAAACTGCAAAAAATTTGCGATGATGGCGTCATCATAGATCAAAAATGGCGCCATAATTTTAGGGTACTTTTTCATTTTTTGGCGGGAGGAGGGGGGACAATAAAAGGGGGGGGGAGGAGCAAATCCTCCAATGAAGTGGAGGGGGCGTTTCCAGACCGTGCACAGGTCTGCTATTATAAAAAATTGGTGCGACTAGGTTAAAAACCATGGTCACCACGTGAAAAAGCGAGTTTTGTTTATTTTCATGCAAGTAGTTTTTAAGGGTCAAAAATATCAATATTCCACACACAGCATAGGTTTCAAAAAAAATCACAATTTTCAAACTGTCATATTTTTAAAATTTTGGAGTTAAAATAGGTAAAAAACTACTTTTCCACGCTAATTTTTGGCATACATTTTATTCAAACCTTTAAATTTGAGTGTCGAGTTGTATTTAAAAAGATATGGGGGTGTTTTTTTTTGGAAAAAATGGTTTTTTTATTTACTTATCTATGAGAAACATAAAGGAACTTCTAATTGCTACACAATAGTTTTATGTACATTACTTCGTTCAGTTACGTATTGCTTATTTAAAAAAATTTCACCTCCAGGCATAC
>JASAMX010034000.1:0-16392 GCA_030248175.1 Microlaimidae sp. YZB2_3
GCTCAATACCAATTGGTACTCAAATATATTTAATTGTGAGTACTCAGGCTCAAGCTCACAATTAATTTAATTGTGAGTACTAAGTAATGCTCAGCTCACAATTAAAATCTGGTGCTCAATGCATCCCTATCTCCAGCTATAAGCAACGTTAACGATTTAGGGTCGATGGAGCCGAGAAGATTAAAAAAATTAGAAAAATGAACTTGGAGATAAAAATCGGGAACTTGTAGCCGTGTGTGGGAAATTTGGAGCCGTATGTGGAAAATTCGGAGCCGTATAAAGGCTGGTTCATACTTATGACAAAACGTCCTTTGTACAAAGTCCAAAGGAAAATTTTAGAAAAGCCAAAACGTCCTTTGGACAAGCCAAAACGTCCTTTGGACTTTTGCCTTTGGACGAAGTATGAATGCTATTTAGAATTTGTCCTCTGGACAAAGTCCAAATGACAAAATCCAAAGGGAAAAGTCCAAAGGACAAAAAGTATGAACACTCTGTCCTTTGGATTTTGTCTTTTGGACAAAGTCCAAAGGACGTTTTTACGCTGTATTTGTCCTTTAGACAAAGTCCAAAGGACAAAATCCAAAGGGAAAAGTCCAAAGGACAAAAAGTAATCACACGTTGTGCTTTGGATTTTAGGAAGTTTTTATGCTATATTTTTGACTTTTGTCCTTTGTACAAAGTCCAAAGAACTTTGTCCTTTGGACTTTGTCCAAAGGACGTTTTGTCATAAGTACGAACCAGCCTTAAGTTATGAACTAGGAGCCGAAATAAAAATCGCTAAAACGTTTACCTAAGCCCAAGCGAAACCTAAATCTAAGCCCAAATCATTTTTTCTTAAGGGTTTTAAGTTTCCGTTGTTCGTGGCTTAAAGTTTCCAAAATTTTTCGATGGCTGAAAGTTTCCTGCTTGTGGTTTTAACGTACTGACGATAACCAGGCGTTTACTAACCCATAGAGATAAACAGTTTTTTTATCATTTAAAAATTCAGCAAAAATTTTTTTTATCTTATTTTTTGTATTTAAAAAAAGCAAAACCGTTTTTCGACACCACACTTTTATGAAGAAAAACCTGTGGGGTAAGAAGGGCTCTCGTATATTTTTCTAGACATTTCTGGGTGTCTTTGTAAGTCATGTTATAAAATAATTTTTTTTGCAAACTAAAATTTTTAAAAATTTCTTTTAAAACTTAGAAAAAGTTTTAGAAATACGTCCACAAGAACAGAAACACACTTAGAGATTAAATTAGCTTTGAGTTGATTATTTTATAGAAACGAAGCTCCGGGGGCCCTGAAAGCAATAAGAAATAATAATAAAAAATACACAACGTTTTTATGTTTTTGTATTATTATCATGTTTAGTGTTTTTTTGGGTCCGTATAAAAACCCCATGGACAAATTCCCCATAGGCGAAAATCCCCATAAACGTTACAAAATTCCCATAAGGTGGTGTAAATTCCCCATAAATATAATGCGGTTGCAATATTTCTTTTAAATTTTGACACTTGAAAAATACTACAAAATTTTATCATGATAAAATTTAGCTTGATTTTAGGGCTTTGCTTAGGCTTAGGAAAAAATTAAAACATTTTTAATGTTTTAATGATTAAAACTTAGTTTTTTTAAACATTTTAGTTTGCAAACGCATTTCCGATTGTTATGGGGAATTCGCATTACGTTGTTATGGGGAATTCGGGGATTTTACACTACTTTTATGGGGATTTTGCACGTCACCTTTTTTTACTTTAGCAGTATTACGAAAGACCGAAATTCGAAAGCAGACCTTTTCACCCTGGATGGGACTCGTTCACGGGTTGGACGGCTTCTAACAGTAGAAGAGAATCCAAATCTTCGATTACAGTAAACCCTTTCCGAAAAATATTATTTTTCTCCCCAGTTTCGAGGTCCGGATCTCTAAATTTCCGCAGCCTATTTTTATACGAACTTAGAGAATAAAAAAAATAATGCCATGGATTATTTTGTCATAAACTTTTGTGATCAATTTTTTCAAAACTTATCAAAACAATATAATTTAAAACGTACTTTAAACTTGGAACAGCTTAAAATGGGCTTATTTAAAGGGTAGAGCTCCCGTTTTTCGGAGTTCTCTCCGCTTTAAATGGGTGGCATTTACTTTTCCAGTACTTCACAATACCTTTTACTTGTTCATTCAATAAAAAACAAAGGGTCATATTGTAATCAATCAAACATTTTTTCATCCGTTATAACAAACAATTACTTGACTATCATGATTATTAAAAAAATGATTTTCGTAACATATAGTAGTGCATTTACTTTCGGCACTTTTCCCAATTGGGCATTTTTGATTTTGGACTATATCTTTGGTAATCCTGGACGGAATACGACGTTTGATAGCTCAAATAAGAGCTACTTATATGTATCTACATATAATACTTATATAATACTTATATAATACTTGACTGTCGTGAGCTTTTTATTTGTTATGTTATGATATTTTCATGTGAAATTGTGTGATTTATAATTTAAAAAATTGTTACTCGTTTTTAGAACATGGGCATTTCATGATTACGCAATAAATTGGTTTAAAAATTAAACTGTCCTGGTAAAATTTAGTCTATTTTCCGAATTTTTAGTCCCCGTTGTTCTAAATTGCGTCTGTGGTGAGCAATCGTTATAAAATAAAATAGTGTAATTTAGGCACACTATTGCTGTAGGTAAAAACGGGTTGAATTTAGTGGTCAGGTGTTAAATTGTAGTTGTAAATAGTTAAAAGACAACGTTGAAATGTGTAGGAGCCATAGCACTGCACTTAAACTCGATTAAGGGGGTCTTTTTAAAAAGTGCCGAAATTAAATGCACTTTTTTCCCAAAATTTCCTCATTTTGATACCATTTAGCATTTTAGTTGTAACTTTTTGCCAGTTACACGTTGAACAATAAGTAAAAACTTAAATTAAAAAAACTGTCTGGAGATAATGATAGGCTTTTAAATTTTTGAAAATGATGATTTTTTGACTGAAAAACAAGCGATTGTTTGTAAAGTGCCGAAATTAAATGCATACATTTAATTTCTGCAATTTTCCATTTTTTTAAAAACTGATTTAATTAAGTAAAAAAACAACTTTCGTACAGTGAATTTTTTATGACGCAAAATCTTAAATATCGTATCGTAAAATCTTTAAAATGAGCTATCAAAAAAAAAATCAGGCCATACAGTGAAAAGTTACATTGGAAAAACGAAAAAGTGCCGAAATTAAATGCACTACCCTATGCCAAATGACTGTTTACTTCAATTGATCACGTTAGAATTTTAAGGAATCTGAAATGCCATATTATAGTATTTGTGATAAAGTCATTTATGTTTTGCTTTATGGGAACGGTTGTGTGAAGTACGGGTGTCATTAGTACTAAAGCTAAAGCTAAAGTGCTTTAGTACTAAAGGGTTTTTTGGGCTTAGTACTAAAGCTAAGGCGCGGCTACACTGAAATTAGCTGGCAAAAGCTCGGCAAAAGGTATGGGCCCGGCAAAACATTAGCTTTTGCCAGGAAAATGAAAAATCACCCAAAAATGATTGCGCCAAAAAAATAACCAAAACACACAAAAAGTGTCTACCAATTACAAAACATGATTTATTAATGAGATTTCTATCCATATAGAAATGAAGAGATATAATGTCATAGTCTTTTTAACCTCTGAAACTTTGAACCTCCCTCCTTGACACAAATTGAGTTCTCCTCAGGAAAGTTGTCTTTTTCTAACCTCTCTCCACTCCGAATTTTAATCTGACACCTCTAAAGTATTTTGTTTAAAATTCCACAAGACACACCCTGAATTTCTACTTTTAGATTTCTAAATTCTTCATATCATCGTTACTCAGAATTTAAGATACAATTTACCGCCGGTAACCAACCACCTCAGCCCCTTCCCTCCTCTTAGCTGTCATTAAAAACTCTCCTTATATAAACTTGAATATTCTATATTTTTACTTGTAAAAGAAACATGAGTGAATATTTTAAACAATAATGCTAATCAAAGTGATTAAAACGAATTTTGGTTTTAAGTTGCTATGAATATGGGGTTTTATATTTTTGTGTTTCTTATTTTGTTTAAACATTCAAAAATACTGATTTTTTGCTTTTTTGAAGTATTTTTCAAAGTTTCTAAGTGCTTAATATTTAAATAATCTTACTTTTACAATTTCATATATGGGTATTTTGTAAAATTTATTATCAATAAGCGTTTTTTTTAATAAAAATGTTTGGTTAAATGTTTTGTTGCTTTCGATTTTCATTCCAGAAAAACTATTCTTGATAGTTAGCCATTTTAATACATCTGTTAACATTTAAAGTTAAAACTGAAATACAGTTACAAAAGCAACTTTAAAATTGTAAATTTAACCCTAAAAATAATGTTTTTAAATATAAAGCTAAGACCTAATGCAATAAACGTTTAAGAAGGTATTTTTAATGTTGAGTTTTTACCCTAAACTTAAAAATACAATGCTAAGTAATCTCTAAAAAAGGGATAATTTTTAAAATTTAGGAACATTTCCATATTTGTCAGTTTGGCAAAAGCTAAGGCTAAAATGCTTTAGTACTAAAACTTTTTTGGGCTTAGTACTAAAGCTAAGGCTAAACGATTTTTGAACCTTTAGTACTAAAGCTAAGGCGCGGCTAAAATGAAATTTCCCGGCAATGCACACCTGTAGTGTGAAGTGTTAAAAATTGGAGATTGATTTTTTCCAAGCGTTAATTGGCTAAAAGTGATTTTATAACTCTTTGAAAATCATTAACACTGAAAAACTTTCGTTGAAATAGAAGGGTTTTTTACCATCGTGATCAACCAATTTTTCCTTTTGTGATCAGTATACTAAAGGGTAAAATTTCATATTTTTCGCCATTTGTTACCAAACAATCCTAAACCATCGTATAAAATATAATATATGGCATTCATTTTTTTATTCAGTAATCAACTGCACAGCCCACAAATCCGAAACAATAATGTCAATATTTAAGAGTTTGATAGGGTTTACTGTGTATAAGATCGATCGACACCGAGGGGAATTTTCCCCCAGCAGAAAAAGTAGTTTTGAAACAGATCGCCAATATGATCTGCCGCTCGGTGGAAAAATCACCCCCGATTCGGGCCACGCCCCCTACCGAACCCAGGAACGGGTCGGAAAAACTAAAATTCATTCGGGTAAAATTTTTTTTTAGTTTTAAAAAGGTATAAAAAGTTTTATCATTTCGTTGGTATGGAATCTTTGAAGCCGTAAGTAGGGGAGCCGTAAAAAAATTTTCCAAATCAGAGCCGCAATAAATGGGAACTTGGATCCCTAAACAAAAAAAAATTAGTTTTCCATTCGGTTTAGCCTTTGGTTTTTTTAGGTTTACGTTTTTACTTTCGAATCCAAGGTTTATCGTGCAGACCCAAGTTTTCTATTTTTTGCTCCAAATTCTACCTCTATATTTTCTTGGCTTATTATCCTAAATCATTTCGTTAAAGAAATAAGTTCATTTCAATTCTTTCAAGTGTACGCGCATCAATTTGTGCAAACTTCTAAAAAAAAATTATGAGAGTTCTATATTTTAACTGAAAAAGAAAATTGTTAATATTCGAAAAGTCACATTTATCTAATAAAATTATTATCCGTTAAACTAAATGAGACTCTAAAATCCTTATTCTTACAGAAAGAATTATTTATATTTTTAATCATAGCATTTCAAACTTGTATAAGTTACAACACATTATGAACTGTAGTTCACGTAATTTTTTCCCCATATTTCGGTTAAATTTCCTATATTCTGGTTTAAAATTCTTCTCATTATTCTCAATATTAAAATCAGCGATATTTTCTCCGCAATTGCAAAGTGGGATAAGTAAATAATATCGTCAATACTACCGCAAAATGAGCCACTGTCATTATAAAATATACGTAACTGTGACTTATTCTGTAGTTATTAGTGTCCTGTTTTATATATAAAATGAGTCACAGACACACATATTTTATATAAACTGTGGCTTATTTTGCCGTAGTAACGACGATATTCTTGGCACCGCCCAAGTAATAACTTTTCGTTTACAGGAATAGGGCTTTAATGCGCATGCGCATGTATGGATAAAACAAATATGCGCAGGATAAAACAAATGGCAAAAAATATGCACGATCTGCTATTAAGGCAATATTATTACCGTATATAGGTTGTTTGAGAGCTCTTTTGTTGACCATCGAATTTCGCGGTTATTGTTATCGTTTAAAAATTTCTATATTTTATACAAAAAACGCCTTTCATTTCTCGTATTTTAATTTGCATCAGAAGCATCTGAGTGCGGGACTCGATAAGAAGCAGAAAGGGTTAAAGTTGTGGTGAGCAGTCAAACTTTTTGTGTTGGATTTTTATGATTTTTTGTGAAAATCTTCCTCCTTCTCCAAAATCCCACAAATTTTTGTTCATAAAATTATTATCTCTAGTGGTTCAGGAGATATGACTCCACAAAAATGGCGTTTTTTATTAATTCTGTACTTGAAACATTGCTCAATGGGAATAAAAATCTAAAATTACAAAATATACAATCAAAAATTTGACTAGTATTTTCTGCAATAATTTGATACCTTGATTGTTAAATTTTGTGCAAAATTTGTCGAGATATGTATTGCATTTTCCGTACAAAAAACCCTTGATTTTTTCACTAAAAACACAAAGTGAAAGAAAAAATGTTTGACAAACTTAATCTCGATTTTAGCATACGTACGTTTAACACTCAAAAATTGTCTTGCGAGCAGAAAACATTACACTATTTATAATTTTCACTATTTTGTCTTTTTTTTAAATGATCTAATAAAGCATTTTCAACAACTTTATTAAACCTATAATTCCTCATAAAGAGATAAAAAAATTTCAAACAACTTCCGTTTTTATCGTTATAACCTTGAAAATAGCAAACAAATTTTATTACTCTTACATGCTTTAAAAAGAAAAATTTCAAGGCTATAAAAATCATACATGATTGTAACTTAAATTTTTGATAAAAAATTGTGAAGGGTCAGTTGAAAACTGGTAAATTTGAAGTGAGCGATGAAAATAGAATTATTAACAGACATTTTTTGTAAACAAAACAAAATTTTTATGTTTATTTAATGAAAAAAATCAAAAAACCAGAGATTTTTCAGAGGTCGAACTCAATGAAATGCACACAAACGCAACTCATTAGTGAATTCTGCATCAGCTGCTCCTTTCCAATAGCGTAAAACTTGTCTATAAAACCAACCGTAAAGATTGTCCTACAGATCACTTCTGTCACATCGTATTTTTAGCGAAAAAAATCGAGGATTTTTTGCCCCAAAAACTTAATATTTCGACAAATACCGCACCAGTTTTAACAATCAAGGTATCAAATTAAAATAGAAAGTAGCTGCTTGCGTTGAGTGAATATTTTGTAACTTAAATTTTTATACCCAGTAAGCAATCTTTGAAGTACATAATTTAAAAAAAACGCCATTTCGGGGGGTCATATCTCCTGAAACACTGGAGATATTTTGATGAAAAAAATTTTGTGGGATATAAGTAGCAGGGGTAAGTTTTCACAAAAAATCATTAAAATCGAACACAAAAAGTTTGACTCGGTATTGCCCATTTAAGACTAATTTATGATTTACAGCTTGGAGTTTTTTAAGCTTAAATTTTAAAATTATTTTTTATCTACGGCTTAAACAGTAAACGCTTAACCACGTCCGTAAATTTAAATTTCGTCGTTACTACGGCAAAATGAGCCAAAGTTCATATAAAATATGTGTGCCTGTGACTCTTTTAAATTTAAAACAGGACCCTAATAACTAAAGAAAGAGTCACAGTCACGTGTATTTTATAATGACAGTGGCTCATTGTGCCGTAGTAACGACGATTTAGGTAAATTTAAATTAAAAATTTAAATTAAATTTAAATTTAATTTAAAATTTAAATTTAAATTTAAATTTAGGTAAATTTAGGTAAATATCAACATTCTTCATTTGAATCCAAATCGGCTGAAACTTCCCCGAAAAGGGAACGGAACCCTCGAAACAATAGGTTACAAAACTCGATAAAATTGAGGATTATGTAACTTGAAGCGTTTTAGTTAAACCTTAATATATAACATAAAAATAAAAAAAGTAAAATTTTTCGGCAAAAAAGGTGTAATTATAAGTGATTAGATACCTTATTTTAACAATTAATTTTCAAATTACTTAATTTCGAGAAAAATGCCAATTTTTGAAAGGCTAAAATTGATAAATATCTGTCTTTTTTGTAAAAAAGCGAAACTACCGATGTAGATAAATTCTGAGTTACAAGTAGAATATTTGTTTTTTTAACGTCATAACCACACAATTTTAATTGGTTCTCTCATGTTTCTGTACAAATACGAGTTTACCTAATTATAATTCAACGATAAAATAGGTTTAAACAAAACTTTACAGTATAAAACTTGATATTGGTGTAAAAGGTTTAGAAATAAACAATCAATGTTTTTGCCCATTTTTTTGGGTTCCCCTATATGTTTTTCGGCTTATGCTAGTTTAGTTTTTTTATCACGCATCACGTATCGCGGCAACATGTTGTAGATACGGGTGTCGTTAGTAATAAAGCTAAAGCTAAAGTGCTTTAGTACTAAAAAGTTTTTTGGCTATAGTACTGAAGCTAAGGTGCTGCTAAACTGAAATCAGCTGGCAAAAGCTCGGCAAAAGGTATGGGCCCGGTAAAACGTTAGCTGTTGCCAGGAAAATGACAAATCACTAAAAACAATCAAAAACACGATTATTTAATGAAATTTCTATGAATGAAAGGGGGAGGTAAGGTGGAATCCAACCCCCCCTTTTTCACCTCAAACTTCTGAACCCCCTTCCTAGACAAAAATCGAGTTTTTCTCAGAAATTTTCAATAATTTAAACCGGACTCTCATCCGCAATTTTGCATCTGCTACCTCTAAGTATTTTGCTTTAAAAACCAGATACACTCTGACTCTCTTGTCTCTTCTGTATTTTAAAATCTTTCATCTGGGGTCTACCCTCCTAAAAAACCAGCGAGTACGGAAGGACCGCCTAGGACCCCCTTCCCGGAATTCAAGATGCAATTTACCCCAGGGGCCTGTTTCATAAAAACCTTTGTAAATTCTAATTTTCAAATCTCCGCCTATTTTTTGTAAAATACGCGATAAAGGTTTTTCGACTTGTAATACAGGGGAAGCATCCCCGCGCACTGCTCTGCGCTGATTGGTCACAGCCACGGCATTTCATCTCCGCTGACCGATCAATATTCGGCGTGTCGTATATCCTCTACCTTGTAATTTACAAAAAATAGGCAGAGTTTTGTAAAACGAAAATTTACAAACTTCTTTATGAAATAGGCCCCAGGCAACAACTACCCTAACCCTCCCCCCTATCTTAACTTTTAAAACTAAGCTCACCTAGAGTTAAATATACTATATTTTTACTTTAAAAGCAATATAAGTGAGTTATTTAAACAATAATGCTAATTAAAACAATTAAAGCGACTTTTGGTTTCAAGGTGCTGTGAGTATGGGGTTTTACCTTTTTGTGTTTTTTTTATTTTTGTTTAAGCATTGAAAAGACATTTTTTTCAGTTTCTAAGTGCTTAATATTAAAATAATCTCATTTTCACTATTTCATAAGGGCATTTTGTGATGTTTATTATGCAGTAAGCGTTTTTTTTTTTAAAAATGTTGGTTAGCTGTTTTGTTGCTTTAGATATTCATTTCAGAAAAAAAGTTATTGATAGTTTACCAATTTTGATGGCCACTTACATTAAAAGTTAAAACTCCAATACAGTTGCAAGAGCAACTTTAAAACCGTAAAATTAACACTAAAAATAATATTTTTAAAATATAAAACTAAAACCTGATGCAATAAACATTAAAAACGTCTTTAATATTGAGTTTTTACTGTAAACTTAACAGTGCAATGTATAAAATTACTTTAAAAAGGGTTAATTTTTAAAATTTAGGAAAATGTCCATATTTGTCAGTTTGGCAAAAACTAAGGCTAAACGATTTTTGTATACCTTTTGTCATGGCCTGAGCCAGGATTTTTAAAAGTAGGGGGCCAGACTGTAGAAAAACGTGAATAGTTTATAAATGAAGCGCGAAGCGCCGAATTTTGCGCCGCGACGCGTCCACCGGGGGGTCTAGGCTAGGGGGTGTTCCCCCAGCCACCGGATGCAAATTTTTTTTATTTATAATTAAAAATAAGCAAAATTGGGGCTTAAAAATGACGCAAAGCGTCTGCCGGGAGGTCTGGGAGCGTTCCCCCAACTGTCGGAGGCAAATTTTTTTAATTTAGAATTAAACATGAGCAAATTGGGGCTTAAAAATACCTATTTACTCTAAATTGAAGGCAGGAAGTTAGGAAAAATCCATTTTCGGCAAATACCCCAACAAAAGAGGTAGAGAAAAACGGGTCATAATGGAGTTACCTTTTACCTCCCACATCCCCTGGACCTACCTCTCCTTTCTTAAATTTTACCCCGGCCACCCCAGAAAGGGGGGGGCACGGCCCCCTACCCCCCTGGCACAGTACCTGCCTTTAGTACTAAAGCTAAGGCGCGGCTAAAGTGAAATTTCTCGCAATGCACACCTGTATTTGTAGACAACCAAAAATAATTAAATAAGTTATTTATTCCACATTTTTCACTTTACGTTTAAAGGTGCGGTGCAGAGTCAAACTTTTGGTTTTTGATTTAGATAATTTTTTGTGAAAACCTTGCCCTTGCCCTGAATAGCCCATAAAAACTTTTTTAACAAAATATCTTCAGTGTTTCAGGAGTTATAATCCCCCAAAATGGCCTTTTTTAACAATTCTGTACGTGAAAGATTTTTCACTTGGTATAACAATTTACGTTACAAATGATGCACTCAAAGAAAGCGGCTATTTTTTACTTTAATTTGATACCTTGATCATTAAGATCGGTGCAGTATTTGTCGAAATATTGCGTTTCCCATACAACAAACCATCGATTTTTTCGTTAGAAATGCCAAACAACGGCAGTGATTTTATTAAGTCTGCCCAGCCTTTCTTTCCTTCACTTCGGGTTTTTAGCTAAAAAAAATCGAGGGTTTTTTGTACGAGAAACGCAATATTTTGACTAATACTGCACTAATCTTAACGATCAAGGTATTAAATCAAAGTAAAAAGTAGTTGCTTTCTTTGAGTGCATATTTTGTAACGTAAATCATTATACCCAGTGAGCAATTTTTCATGTACAGAATTGTCGAAAAACGGCATTTTTTTGGGGTCATAACTCGTGAACCACTGGAAATATTTTATTGGAAAAAATTTTGTGGGCTAAGGTTTTTGTAAAAAAATTATTAAAATCGAAGACAAAAAGTTTGACTCCGCACCGCACCCATAAGCTATTATATTTTTTTTGCTCTATAACAAAAAAACAGTTCTTGCTAAATCCAATAATAAATGGATTTTAATTTTTAAATAAAATAACAAATAAAAATTTTTGTGACCGATTGCTGGAAAAGGGCAAGAATGTTCCGCTCGCAAAGCGCGAAAAACGCCGGCAAGAAATATTCCCAGTATACTCGGAGCCCCGGACGCAACGGATATTATTCGCAGAGTTTTAGACAAAGACATCCTTCGCCGATGGGAAGACCTCGCTCCGCCTCTCCGCCGACACGCCGCGCTGATTGGTCGAAAGACTCGCAGAGTCGAAACGACCAATTAGATTCCAACCTCTTGCTGCCGGTAGTGTTGTGATAGTTAACCAAAAATCAAAGTAGGTAGTTAGGTAGGTATTTAACTACTCTAAAAATTATAAGTAGGTAGTTAAGTAGTTAAATGATATTACAAGTAGGTAGTAAGTAGGTAGTTAACTACTTGAAATTTTTGAACTAGGTAGTTAAGTAGTAAGTAGTTAAGTAGGTAGTTAAGTAGTTAATCCTTTAACTAAACATGTACTTGCCTTAGTAGGAATAAAAGATTAAATTTTAATATAAAAAACACTTAGTCATTCATTTAATAATTAAAAATTTTCATATTTTATCGGTTTTTCCCAGTTCTTTATGTTTATATATTTACATAACGGCTGGACAGATAATATAACATAGTTTAAATTCAAGAATTTGTTTACAAGAAAAAGTAATTTATTTTAAGTTGACAAGTTTTGCTGACGTATTTTGCAAACTTTTTAAAAAAAGTTTTGTATTTTTACCTACTTTATTGTATAACAGTACGGATGGGTTAGAGTTTGTATATATATCTAAAAACTTCAACGGTTTTAATTAGAAGATTTATAAAGCACTTTGTGTATAAAATCACTGTTGAATGGGGAAATATCGGTTTTTATTGAGCAGCATGTGCAAATTACTGGGGTTTACTGTACTCGTTGTCATATTTTGTTTCAAGCGGCTGTGAGTTTTACGTAATATCGCCCTGCAGATATTGATTGTTTGCGTAAAAACACTAAATACTTGACTGTCTACTTCACTAACTACTTTCTGCCTACTTTTTAACTACTTTGTTAACTACTTGTATTAACTACTTTATTTTTTGAAAGTAGGTAGTTAAGTAGGTAGTTAACTACTTTTAAGAAAGAAAAAGTAGGTAGTTAAGTAGGTAGTTAACTACTTTTAAGAAAGAAAGTAGGTAGTTAAGTAGGTAGTTAACTACTTTTAAGAAAGAAAGTAGGTAGTTAAGTAGGTAGTTAACTACTTTTAAGAAAGAAAGTAGGTAGTTAAGCAGGTAGTTAACTACTTTTAAGAAAGAAAGTAGGTAGTTAAGTAGGTAGTTAACTACTTTTAAGAAAGAAAGTAGGTAGTTAAGTAGGTAGTTAACTACTTTTAAGAAAGAAAATAGGTAGTTAAGTAGGTAGTTAACTACTTTTAAGAAAGAAAGTAGGTAGTTAAGTAGTTAGCCAAAATCATGGTAGTTAAGTAGTTAACTACTTAAGTAATTATCACAACACTAGCTGCCGGTGGATCATCACCAATTACTGCTGAATAACTTGGAATCTTGGTAAGCAAAAGAATTCCTTATCGCTATAGACACATTACACTCGGCTGACCCCGATGATTTCAAGTATTAAATGGACGACTTACAACAAAATTGTTATGAGCAAAAACGGTTTAAGATTAAAGATAATCTTATTTTGAAAATTAATTAAAAATATTATATAATTAAGAACTGAAATGCCAAATTTTTTTAACTGTTAAAGTTGACGATTTTTTGAATATTTTATGAAACTGCGAGATTTAAAACAAATTTTCGTTCCAATTATTTTTAACCCTAATAACAGCACAAGAAAATAGTTAAGACATTTGACTCGTTGAACTTTAGTGGTATTGTTTAATTGTTTCTATCTTGTTAAATTGTTGACCACCCACTAGATTATTTTAGGGAGCATGCTTTTAAAAGCATGCATTGGGTAAGTTATAGGAAAAATGATGCGAGAAATCATAGTGAAAAAGTTTTTTGGAAGTTGGTTTAAATTGCAGGCAAAATATATTGTAACAATATAAAAACAACTTAAGGTCTCTCCGGACAGTTTTTATTGCAGAGCGTTCAGTAGTAAACAAATTGCAATAAAGAGCAAAAATTACCCATTTTTAGTTACACAGAATTTATTTTTGAATTATTATACTTATAGAGTATTATAATATTTTAAGACGAAAATTTGACTAATTGGCGAAAAACAGGCAACAAATTCTGTTTACAATAATGATATTTTTTGAATTTATGTGAAATAAATTTTAAAAATTATAAAAAATTAAAAAAAAACATTATTAAAATCAAACAAAAATTATGGCCAAATACGTTTTATGTGGGAATCGATCTCGGGACCTTTCAAAGATTTGACGACGTGCTAACCGACTATAAAACTGCAACCATGGATGGGTTGATGAGCTCTAAAAGCGATTTATAAACAAATCCTCTGAAATAAATCGATAAAACGCACGACAGAACTATTTATGCGTTAAAAAAAGATATTATGGCCTTCCAAAAATTATAAATTTCAATAGAAATATACTATCTGGGCCTTTAAATTTTACCAAATTAAATTAAATCGAAGTCTCGCTGCAATTTTGAAAAAAATTAACCCCCATTTGTTTCGGAAAATTGTATATTAAACCATAAATACAAAAATATTTCCATAAATTCTTACGTACGTGAAAAAGGGTAACAATTCTTCTTTATTGGAACTATTTTCCCTAATAAATAATGAGAAGTGCATATTTCTAGGGGTTTTAAAAAATTTTGTTGCAATCTGATTTTTAATATTAATTATTTCAACTATTGCTAATAATACAATGAATGTGCACTTTATAATCGTGGTATTTTTGCCTTTTTAACACTCAAATTAATTATTTATGGAAATATTTCTGTATTTCACGAGATCTCGTATGCCCAAAATCGCGATTTTCTATACTTAAGAAAACTGACCTTAAAATGTACAATTGTTGTTTTAGGTCAGTGCCTGAAACGGTGTACAACCTTTCTCGACATTATCCGCCGAAACATGTGGACGAAGAAAAACACAAGGTTTCTTTACAACAAAATGAGCCACAGCTATTATAAAAAACACGTGAATATGACTTATTTTGTAGTTAATACTGAGCTGTTTGACACCTAAAATCAGTCAGAGTCGCATATATTTTTATAAGAATTGTGGGTCATTCTGCCGAAATAAGGGCGGTTCATTTTATTTGATAATAAAACAAAATCCAATTACTATGGAATATCGGATATTTAAGTAATCTTTTTGAAAAGCGTATAGTCTAGTAATGTGCCTTGGAGCTCCGCTTTTAGGAGCTTTAAAGCAACCGCCGGAGCTCCGCAGCTCCGCACTATATAAGAAGTACCATTTGAATGGTATTTTAAATAGTATTAAATTTTAAGTAATATTTTAAAGGGATCCCATTTAAATAATTTTTAGTCTAAAGGTACATACAAACATACATAGAAGTATTTCTTTTAATTAATTGGAATCCGTTTGTTATTTAAATGGGACCCTCCCAAATTTCTATCATTTTTTTGTGGACTTTTACATAAAGTCATCTATCATTTTTTTGTGGACTTTTACATTAATTGGAATCCGTTTGTTATTTAAATGGGACCCTCCCAAATTTCTATCATTTTTTTGACTTTTACATAAAGCATAAACTTGTTTTTTTTTATTCTTCAAACTGGAGCTAAGTGTTAAGGCCTTATAATCTTGTATTAATAAAAAACGTATATAAATTTATTGAAGTATGAATTTATGCCTTTTAACAAATATTTTTACGAAAATATTCAAAAAACAAAAACATGGAAACGATAACAATGACGATAGTCAAAACCCTCCCATTTAAGGTAGAACTTCACAGTTTTGAACACTTGGACTACAAGTCGCATATCATCATAAATATTAATTTTTGGCCGATAAAAGTGGGGTGCTATTAAAAGGTAAGACTCCGTGCTATCCAGCGGTTATAAAAGCATCACCGAAAAGTTTGTCCAGTTCGCAACAGATGTCCATGGATTCTACCTCTGAAAACCACAATAAGGCCATTTAAAAAAAATTGATTCGTTATTTTTGGGCGCAATTTTATAATAAATTAGGGTAATATAGGGGGCAACTTTCAGAGGTGGTTTGGGTTCAAAATGATCTCAGGATTTTTTTTAAATTGCAAAAAAGACTTTTTTTAGAAAAATATAGTAAAAAAATCCTAAAGTCTTTTTTTAATCGTTTATAATAAAAAAATGGTAAAAGCCTATATCTAACTATTTCCAAACTTTCGTTTAAAAATAAGGAATCATTTTTTTTTTAATTTTCGTTTAATTTTTTTTAATTGACGCCGAGAAACTACATTTTGAACCAATCCTTTAAAAGTTGCTTTTAATTGAAAATCTCAGCTGAACCAGTAGCCGAGTGGTTAATATGTCGCTCGGATCCTCGGATCCATGGGGTCGAGTAGTCGAATATTTTTAACGCCGAAAAAAAAAAATTTTTTATTTTTAGCTTTTTAATTTAAAAAAATGTTTTATTATTTAAGATACGCTAAATAAAAAATGAAAAAATAGAAGATTTTTGGTAATAAACTTTATTAATGTTTTGTATTTTTGACATGTATTTTATTGATGTTGTTTGATGATTGTGGACGATAACATTTTTTTACAGAAAAATGAATGTCAAAAATTGAATCACCAGGTCAAACTAAGTATAGTAAGATGTAATTCAAAAAGATCTGTCGTCAAAAAAAAAACTGTGAAGTTCCACCTTAAAAGGAAATTGTGCAGTGTTAAAGACCTTCACATAGTTATGACCTTATAGAATTATTTTTAGCCGATTAGGGCTTGGGAAAAAATAGAGATCTTTCATCCATTGGTAATCCAATTTTTTACCAAGCGCTAATTGGCTTGAAGTAAATGTCTGTAAC
>JASAMX010034001.1:0-22352 GCA_030248175.1 Microlaimidae sp. YZB2_3
AATACATTTAATTTTTAAAAAAATTCTACTTAGCCAAATAGTCGCCATTTAGGAACTAAGACGTTTGAGAAAAATATTTTATAATAAATAAGTTTTAATTAATTCATAGTTTATTTTTCTAACTTTAAAATTTACAAAAATGTCTTATAAATGTAAATATGTCAATTAAAAAATCGAGTTATTTTATTTAGTTTGAGATCTTTTCTGCCGTTTCTGTTTTGCTTGTGGAAATGACTATAACAAAAATAAATGGTGGAACTTATAGCGGCAAAAATCCAAGGATCTTTGCCCGCCATAACTCCCAAACTTTTGCCAGAATAGACGTTTGCAGCGACACCTAGAAAAAATTCTGCAAGGCAAATAACTTGCATATTTGAAAACGTTCTATAATTCATACATGCATAAAAAGATCCGTCATTTTATTTTTTTATTATTAGAATTTTAGAATATGATTAGAATATTAGAAAAACCATACCAACCATAATTGGGTAATCCAAAGGTTGTTCAGGCGAATAATTTTAATTTGAGTCTCCAAGCGCCTTGAATGGGTGTGCGATCCATTTTTCTTGTTTGTATTCCTGGTTAACAATGTTTTTAACCAACAAACGACAAAAACTGCGCATGTAAATTTTATAAGCCTCACAATTTTATGCGAGTTTTTTTGTTGGTTTTTTTTTTCAGAAATTCAAAAAATTTTTCAACAAAATTTCTCAAGTGGTTCAAGAGTTATGACCCCACAAAAACAGTGTTTTTTAATTACATTACTGTACGTGAAAGATTGCTCACGTATAACGATTTAAGTTACAATTACGTGCTTAAAGCAAGCGGCTACTTTTTATTTTAATGTGATACCTTGATCGTTAAGATTGGTGCAGTATTTGTTAAGATATTACGTTTTTCGTTTAAAAAACCGTCGATTTTTTTTCTAAAAACACAAAGTAAAAGAAAGAAAGGTTGGGCAAACTTTAAAAAATCACTGCCGGTGTTTTGTGTTTTTAAACCAAAAGTTATTGGTTTTTTTCGTACGGATATGTATTCGACAAATATTGCACCCATCTTAATGCTTAAGGTATCAAATTGAAGTAGAAAAGAGCTTCTTTTTTGAGCGCATAATTTATAACTCAAATCCATATACCCAGTGAGCAATCTGTCACGTACAGAATTTTCGGTTATTACAATTAATTTTTAGGTTATTCTACATATTGCATAGCAATACGTAACTGAACGAACACATATAACGTATTGGTAGCTAAAAACATGGAGAAAGGGAAGAGTATTAGGGCAAAAAAAACATTATCTTCAATATGGATGTTGGAAATCAATACTGTTATTCAATCTGCAATCTAATCAGGACTGCCAAATCAGGTGAGATTCTAAAATCTTTTAAAAATCTATTCACTATTTGCTTTAAAATAAAATATCAAATAAATCATGTAGTATAAAAATATTTAAAAATCTATTTACTATTTACTTAAAATAGTAAATAACATCACTTAGTATAACAACAGTAATATTTCTAACTATTTTATAATGTTGAAATATATTGCATTATACGTACCATAGCATAAAATTAAATGTTAATTATTATATATTTAGGGTAACAAGCAAAAGTAAGTTTTATTCTAATATTAATAAGCTAACTATTTATGTTATAATAGTCATATAAATACTCAAATTATAAATATATACATTTATTTAATAATTTTATTGCATTTAAAAACTTATATAATGTAAAATTTTTATATATTAATATACATTATTTTATACATATTTGTTGTTGTAATATATATAACTATACATTTATATATATAGGTAGGGTCATACATAATAGCTAATCAAGTAAGCTAAGCTTTATACTATTTTTGTTTGCAAATCATAATCAAAACTGCATGTTTATTTAAATATTATTACATTTATAAATTTGCATATTATTTCTAATAATCTTTTCTCCTCTTTCAGGTTTGGTTAACGCAGATACCTCAATTTATTGAAACATGCGTTCTAACTCAATAGTTCATGTAGCACATAGTGTGCATGTGCATATATGTGTGTAGGTGTATGTATATACGTGTGTGTATATATGTTTGTATATATTTATGTATGTATGTATATGTATGTATGTAAATTTATGTATGTATATGTGTTATTGTGTAAAGCTTGGAAAATCCAATATGAATCCTAATTAATCAATGTAAGTATAATTTAATTTATAATACTATATAATGGTCAAATATTATAGTAGTATTAAGGTGTAAAATCTTAAGTGCATTCATTAACTTTACCTAATATCTAACATATTATTTCTCCCTACAAACTGTGCAGAGTGTTGGGTAGTCTTATAGTAATAATTACATGTAAATATCAACTCGTATATTTAATCTTAAATTTAAACTTTATTTAACACAATTAATGAAATTAATCATCATTAGTACTCTCTTAAATTTTAAGTTATAACTTATCTAATGTACTATGAGATCGGAATCATGAGTAAACAAACAAACAAACAAATATTCTCTTATATTCTTGCCTAATATATAATAATAAATTTATATATATATATATATATATATATATATATATATATATATATATATATATATATATATATATATATATATATATGGCATGTAGTGTGTTTTTTTAGTTTTGATAGGATTTTCAAGGAGGCATTTTAACATTGTAAAAATTCCAATTTTAAAAAAAAAACATTATGTTTCATTTAATAAAATACTCTTCCCTTAAATCCTTTATAAAATGTTGACTTACAGTTATATTATGCTGTACTGGCCCAATATTGATGGTGAGTTCCATTATGGTACAAGATAATATAAACCGCGACACTGTACATTAATGTACTATATGATCGGAGTTATGAGTAAACAAACAATGGTTTAAAAGTATTTTGCTTCGGACACTGGACCCCACCACCTGACTCTCCTCTAGGTTTCAAAATTTTCCACCCCAGGTTGACCCCTAGAAAGCTAGGGGGGTTCGACCCCCTAGATTTTGAAATGTCATTTACCCGGGGTAAACAAACACTGCCCCCTAGCTTTTTAACCGTGTTCATCTATGAAGATGGGGTCTGTCAACAGCAACAACGTCTGACATCTCCGCCTAAGAACCCCCCTAGATTTTGAAATGTCATTTACCCGGGGTAAAGACCTTCCACTGTCTTAAGTGGCGGTTTGGACTTCGACTTTTTCCCTTTTCGAAACGTTTTTCAGGTTAGAACACCCCCCCCCCTTTTCCCGACCTATTTAGGGGTTAAAATCCTAGGAACGCATTTTTACCACATCGTTTGTTTTGTTTTTTTGTCACTTATACTTATGCACTTTTTCACTTCGTGCTCACTTTTCGCAGGGGTTCGATTTTTTTCAGAGCAAATCAATTGGGACTCCGTTTGTACCCACGCCGTCACTTCGGCGTTGGATTTCGAACGCCGTATTCTTCCGTTCGCGGTGAAACTGAAGCAAATCTACAAGTTCCTACTCGTGGACAAACTGCCTTTGGGATCCGTTCACATTCGGGTGTTTCAACTGGTTGAAGAATTGACCAGTAGGAAGATTTTGCTTTTTAAATTTTGCAAATAATAATAATTATTTAGTAAACCTCCATCTCACCAAAAAAAAAAAAAGAAAAGGCCCCACAAAAAACACCCCCCCCCCCCAACCAACACCAAACCACCCAAAACAAAAAAAAACACAAACCCCCACCCCCCCCCCCCCCAACACAAACCATTGTGGAAAATGGGACCCTTCTTTTTTGGAAGGTGTGTTCAAAAATTAAAACTAGGAGGCTTGTTAAATTGAAAATAGGGGTGTTCATGTGTTCATGGTGTTTGGGGTGTTCAAATTTTTGAAGTGTTCATTGTGTTTGGGGTGTTTGTGTGTTTGGGGTGTTCATGTGTTCATGGTGTTCAGGGTGTTCAAATCTTTGAAGTGTTCATATTTTTGGGGTGTTTTGTTCAGGGTGTTCATGTGTTCATGGTGTTTGGGGTGTTCAAATCTTTGAAGTGTTCTTTGTGTTCGGGGTGTTCATGTGTTCAGGGTTTCATTTGTTCAGGGTGTTCAAGTGTTCAGGGTGTTCAAGTGTTCAGGGTGTTCATTGTGTTGGCCTTTCAAGTGTTCAAGTGTTCAGGTGATAAGAAAGGGTTAAACATGTCTTATTTTAAAACATCTGCTTGTTGCTTGTTCTGTGAGCAGCAATTTTTAAAACAGTGTTTTGTTTGAATATAATTCAACTTCTTCTACACTCCTATTCCTGTATTAAAAATTACTCCACAAAATAATGAGTACTGACTTCACAAGAAACTGCTAGGCAACAAAAGCAGTAAATTAGTTAGGGGGCAATACACAAATTAGTGTGCACAAGAGTTCCATGTGCTAAATTAATGTTCTTGCAAAATTTTTGTCAAAAATTTGACAGTTTGTGTACAGTTAGACATTCTTATGCTAGCCCTTACTAATTTTTTTAAATCAGAGTGAGACCCTTTTAAAAAATCCTAGTCAAGGTATGCACATGCAAACCTGTGCAGTGTCCAGAAATGTCTCATAGGTGAGCTCAAGCAAAGGGGGAAGGCAGGGTTGGGTCCACCCCCTGGCTTTAATTTTTAAACACACCTCCAAAAAAAAGAAGGGTCATGTTTCCCCAAGTTTTTTTTAATTTTATTACCCCAAATTTTCGAATTAACCCCTATTTTCAATTTAACAAGCCTCCTAGTTTTAATTTTTGAACACACCTTCCAAAAAAGAAGGGTCCCATTTCCACAATTTTTTTTTATTATATTACCCCCAAATTTGCAAATGAACCCCATTTTTTCCTCTTCCCAGCCCTAATTTTGGCCGCCCCCTCAGACCTCACTAGTAAAGAAGGGATGATCAAATCAGGCCTGGCCGAAATTAAGTCAGATACCCTAAGTGAGTTGTTAAAATTTAAAATTGTTTAACCATTAAGTTTAAAAAAAATTAATCAAAAATTTTTTGTTTACCAAACACAACCATTTAAGACTACTTTCTGGGTTGTAAAAATTTTTTAAAAACTATGTTAAGTTTGACTTGTTAAAATTTAGACCATTTACCTATTTTGCGCTTTGATTCTATGGCAGGTGACGGAGAAGTTAATTGACTACAGGGAAAAGGTCTTTGTTTTTTTGGGATAGTTCCGCACGCCAATGTGGTGTCGATAAAATTTGTTAAATTTATAGTGTAGGTTTTTCATTAAATACTTTTTAGAATTGAACCAAATGTAAAACTAAAACTTTTGTACCCTAGCATGATTTCTATAAGGTTTTATTAATATCCGTACAATAAAAAAGTTTTCTTTTAAAAAATGATGTATAAAAAAACCAAAAATGGAAATAACCAAGTAGTGTTATTGTTAATAACTCGTTAACCGTTGGGAATTAATTTTTGGTGTAATACAAGATTTTCTCAGTGTGACCTAATATATCGATTAATATTAATTAAAACGCAAAATAAAATACACCATGAATTAGTATAATGCACCTTTAAATAATTTTATTAAATTATTTTGTTTTATTTCAGCGTTAAAAAATCATTTATTTTGATTGACCAGAATTATATTAAAGCTAAGAATTTTGTTATAAAACTATTAAGAAACATTTTTAATAGCATCTTTTTCATAACCGGGTAATTTAGCCGGTAGTTAACAATTAACATGATGTTAGTGAACTGGCCTTTGATCATAACGCAAAGCAAAAAATCCATGATAAGAGCAAAAATAGCAAGCATAATTTTAATTGACTACGAAATACTACGAAATACTAACTGGGGTCGATATCGCTAAACTCTAAAATTTGTATAGGGCAAAAATAACAGTACTGTAATGTAATAATATTAATAATAGTAATAATAATAACAGTACTGTAATAATAAGGCAAAAATAGCAGTACTGTAATAATAGTACTGTGTACGGGTGTCATTAGTACTAAAGCTAAAGCTAAAGTGCTTTAGTACTAAAGATTTTTTTGGGCTTAGTACTAAAGCTAAGGCGCGGCTAAACTTATTAGCTGGCAAAGGCTCGGTAAAAGGTATGGGCCCGGCAAAACGTTTGCTTTTGGCAATACGTATGGCAAAACGTTGGCCACAAAATGACCAAAAAATGATTGGCCCAAAATGATTAAAAAACCAACAAAAAAAGTGTTCACCAATCAAAAACATGATTATTTAATGATATTTCTATCAATGAAATGGAGAGGTAAAGTGGGGTCCACCCCTCCCCCCTTTCACCTCAAAATTTTGGACCCTCTCCAAGACAAAAATGGAGTTCTCCTCAGAAAATTTTCAATTTTTTTACCCTGGCTCCCCCCAGAATTTTAAATCTGACACCTCTAAAGTAGTTTGTAAAAAGTAATGATTTTCGATTATTTTAAGTAAAATTAAAAGATTAATTCAAAAAATTTTAATTTAAGTAAAGTAAGAGTAAAGTAATTTGTAATTTTTTTTATTTAAGTAAAGTAAAAGTAAAAGTAACGGTCAAAATTTTATTTAAGTAAAGTAATAGTAAAAATAAGACCTATTTTTTTAAATAAAAATAAGAGTATAATAAAAGTATTTTTAAAACGAAACAAAACACCTGTTTTTAGAGCTCCAGTCCTCTGTCTCAAAGTTTTTTGCTAATTTTATGTATAAATTTTCATTTTGATAAGTTTTGGTCTAAATAAATGGTTTTTAGCGTGTTACGGCTTAAAAAACTTTTTTCTGCCACTCATTTTCCAACAAGCCCGTAGGAAATTAAGTCCTTGAAATTACTTAAATTTTACTTAAATTAATTTAAGTATTTGCTAGAAAAATCCGAGTAAGAGTAAAAGTAAAAGTATGAAATTTCGAAAGTCGAGTAAGAGTAAAAGTAATTCAAAATCTATTACTTTTATTAGTTTAAGTAAAAGTAAAATTAACTTTTTACAACACTACTCTAAAGTATTTTGTTTTTAAAACCAGACATACCCTGACCGTCTTCTAGATTTTAAAATTTTTATACCCCCTTCTCAGAATTCAAGATGCAATATACCCCAGGTAACCAACCACCCCAACCCCTTCCCGCCTTTTAGCTGCCAAAAAACTATGCTTATATACTATATTTTTATTTTAAAAATAACATAAGTGAGTATTCTGAACAATAATGACATTTAAAGCGATTAAAACAAATTTTGGTATGAAGGTGCTATGAATATGGAGTTTTAGTTGTTTTTTTTTTGTTTCTTATTTTTGTTTAAGCATTAGAAAACACTGATTTTTTTGCTTTTTAAAGTATTTTTTTGAGTTTTTAAGTGCTTAATATTAAAATAATCTCATTTTTACTATTTCACATGGGCATTTTGTGAAGTTTACTGGACATGTGGCGCAGTCTGTAACGCCTAGCGCTCAAATTTTTGAGGTCGAGGGATCGATTCCCACTGTTAACATATTTTCATTGCCACTTTTTTTATTTAATATTAATAATTATTTTGGATTTATTATAATAATTTCAATAAATCAAAACAAAAAAAAATTTTTAAATATTTAAACCGCATTTGTTTTCTACTTTTTGCCGCTTATTTGAATTTTCGTCGTTGGTATATTTTAAAATATTAAAATTCTCCATAATTACAATAAAAATAATAAAATACATTTTATGTAAACAAAAAAATAATTTTTACTACTGGTTTTTTATTGAACGATGTGAATTGAAAACTGTCCGGAGAGACCTTAAAACAACAATATCTGTTCAGAAAACGTGCTTAGATTTTAAAAAAAATTCCCCTAAGTTTAATTTTCATATTTTAATATTAGAAAATTTTTAAATTTACAAGCTCTTCAAAAAATTTTAAGTCTAAAGCAAATGTTATTACATATCCGATAATACATAAGAACGTTTTCTAGCTAAAAAAGCATAAATCCACTTTTAAAAAAAATGTTAACAAATGTAACTTCGGTAAAGCCCTTATTTCAACAGTTCACTGATAATTTTTTCACGAGCAAATCATATTGTAAACGATTTGAATTTATCTGTATTGCTATATAACTACTTTAATTTTGTATTTAATTTCGTTTTATAAAACCAAACGAAGCTGAAATTTAAAAAAAGAGAAAAATATTAAGGCTATTCCAACTTAAGTTAGTTTCTTTATATCCTAAAATTTATTTAAAAAAGTTAATTTAAAATATAAATGAAAATTTTTACGCCTATCGAATTAGGTTGTATGAATCATTAAGAAGAATTAAAAATCCAACTGAAAGATTTTCTTCCCGTATGAGATAATTGTTGCAAAAATATACTAACTCTCCGTAGAAACGAAATAAAAATAGTTTTAAACCAGAGAGTTAAAGTCCGTGCACACATAATATTTTGCTATTGTAGTTTTTATAGCTTCGTAAAATTTTTAATTTTTACAGAATTTTATAGGAATCTTTAAAAATTTCATATTTTTGCGAATTCACAATGTTGTACAATGCAAACGGCACTCATATAATTTAACGAATTCAAGTTTATTTTATTGCGCAGTGTATAAAAAAACAAATATAATGAAAGTAAAGTACATATGGTTTCTATATTAAAAAGTTGTTTAGGTCTTCTGATGACACACTAACCATGTAAGGTTTCATTTTTTACAAAATGGACATTTAAAAGCAACTTATTTAATTAGTTTTAAAAGAATTACACAAACATTGCACAAAAAAAATCATTTTACTTTTTTTATTTCTACAAACTATGAAATAAATGCGTTTACTATTAGAAACTACTCACTATTTAGTAAATATATATATATGAATTTTTCAGACAAATTTGTAGTTTTTAATGTACGAAATTTCAAGCCCTCTCAATTTACGAACTGGGAGTAAAAACAGAATAAAAATAGCTTCAAACCAGACACACATAATATTTTTGCCCTTAGTTTTTTTACTTTTGTAAAATTTTCAATGTTAACAAAAATCACCACGAATCTAAAAACTTCACCTCCACAAATTAACAACGTTAATGTAAACGGCACTTAAAATTCACCAACTTCAGCTTATTTGCTTTGAAGTATGTAATGAATTATGTTTAATGTAAAATTGCGGTTTTGTAACAATTTAATAAATCAGTTTTAGTTTCTGAAGCTGTAATCACAAAATACTGTTTTTATTCAAACAAGTATTTATTGAAATAAAAACCAGTAAGTATGCATCATTTTCACCAGAACAAATTTTTTTATGGAAATCTTTATATCGCGAAAATATTTATCCAGAGCCAAATAAAAATTGGTACGGGGTCTTTAGAAGAGCCACAAGCAAGGAACTTAAAGCCATCAAAATTCTTTAGGAACTTGGAGCCACGAGCAATGGGAACTTGGAGTCTTTAAGAAAAAATTGGTTTGGTCTTAGATTAAGGTTTTGTTTAGGTTTAGGTAAACTTTGTAGCGATTTTATTTTCAGCTGCAAGTTCCCAACGTACGACTCCAAGTTCCCTATTTTTGGCTCCAAGTTCCAGTTCCAGGTTCCCGCGGCTACATTGATCCTAAATCCTATAGTGATTATACCCGCTGACCGAATTTGTGTCTCATTGCGCTAAAAAGTGAGAATTAATCTTAGAAAATAATTATACTGTAAACTTTTGGTAGAATTTTTTGCGAAAAAATATAATAGATGTTGCACAAACAATACTAATAATATATACTATATAATGGCAGTAATTTTCTAACAATTTTTCCAATTAGACATAGAACGAAATTAAAAATCAAATACATTACGTTTACGACTCAAATTTCAAAAGTTTTATAAAGTAACTTGTTAATGTTTCTAGCTTTTAATGCAAAAAATAAGGCTATTTAGTATTCAGTGTGGTGGTGGTACTATTCAAACAAAAAAATTGTTGCTGTCGCTATTATTGTGGCTGGGTTAATGTTTATTATAACCCCAATTTATTAATACATTTTAAATAGTATTACTAATTTAATCATCATATTTTAAAATTAATGTAATGGGACTCATAAATGAAATTAAGTTAGAAAGGTCTTAAAAAAAGTGAAAAATAAAGTTAAAAGAATAAATCAGAAATTAATTAAAACAACAATTTAATTTCAGTAATTAAAACTATTACAAAATATTACTGTTAATGAGTCAAAATTTATTTCAAACCCAATTTATTGAAGTCGATATTACTGTTAATGAGTCAAAGTTTATTTTTAAGCCCAATTTATTAAAGCATTTATATGATTATACTGCTGATAATTAGTTATATTTTAAAATTAATGTTAATGGGACGTATAAATAAAATTGGTTGGTTGGAGAGATTTTCATAGATAAAATAAATCTAACTGCTGATCTGGCTGACCTCGTAAAAATCTATGGAGACTTCATCTTGAAAGGGCTAATTAAAACTGTACGGCTATAACGTGCTTTTAATCACAGCGTAGGGTAACTGACTTAATTTCGGCCACGCCTTAATTTCGCCTTAAAACCTCAATTTAGGGTGTTACGAAATTGGCTTATTTTTAAAACACAAAAGAACTAGCACAAAAGTAACTGGACTAATGTTGAATAAAGTGTTTTTGCAAAAGTTTTTTTATTTTTGTTATTCTACATTATCAACATTTTCATACAAAAAGTGAATTTTTTGTGATTTTCCTAATTTTTTCTTTGTGTTTAAACTGCATCAAATTTAGAACGAAGCAATATATAACCTTAAAATATCTTCTATTTAAGGCTCAAAGTTGTTAATTTTCATGTTTTGATATTTTCTTCAAAATCATTTTACAATGCGTTTAACTAACTGCGCATTTTAAGATTCCGTTAATTTCGGCCACCTGAAAATTTAGGTAAAAGAACCTGCCGTTTTTTGCTGTTTTTAAATATCATTGTACTACCGTATTTATAAAGAATTTTTTTTGCTCGTTTGACTTTGTTTTGACGTTTTTTAAGCCAAAACTAAAAATTGAACAAAAAATACAAATTATTAAAACTTTTTTTTAAAGGTTTTGACATAATTATTTAAAGTCTTGATAATAACTATTAAAGTTCGCAAACGGGAAAAATTAAGTTATATGTACCAAGAACAATACCTAAGGGTGAATTTGCAACCTTTAGAAATTTTTATTGTTCGTTTAAGCAATAGTTATGGCTAGTTCTTTGTAGGTGGCCGAAATAAATGGCACGCGCCTTAACTTCGGCCACTTTAAAAAAAAGTTTAAACCTTCACTGATTTTTAAGTGTAACAGAAATATTCAAATTTTGCACTGGAAAAACAAATATAGCTATTGTTTGATTTTTAGGCCAAATTTTGGCTTGATTGAAAAAGCCAGAAAAAACTTATTCAAAAAAATAAAAAAAGGTGGCCGAAATTAAGTCAGTTACCCTAATACAAAAATACCGAATTTCAGACGCTAAAAATTATCATTATTGTGTTAAAAATTAAATGATTTCATAAAATATTGTTAAGATAAGATATTTTATCTTTATTACGCAATGTTTTGTTCAACACTTTTATTTGATTTATTATTAAATATTTGATTCAATATTGAAAGTTATAGAAATCAACTATGTTTAACAATAAATTAAAAGAAATAAATAGATTAAAACACAAATTTGTTGTAAGGAATTAAAAATTGACCGATTTTACAACAATAGATAATATTTATTGTTTTTATTTATATGTTTAATAACACTAATAGTTTACAGGAGGAAAACCTGGATAGTCGCGGTTAATATTTAGATTTGACTTATTTTTGATAAATAAATTAGTAAGGTCTATCCTTAAAAAAATGAAACAGTGTACATTATTTTTTGTTGGGTTATAACTCACATATCTATTTTTTCCTTTTGAAACAGAAAAAAGTAAAACTTAAAAAAAATATATCTATAAGTTTGAAAACGTTAAGCAAGTTTTTATGTTTTTCTCATAGTATTTCTTTTTTATAAGTTATTGAAATCAAATGTTGATTAAAAAAATTATCAAATCAAATCAAATTGTAAATATCATTTATAATACCGACTCTATTTTTTTTAAAAAATGTCCGAAACATTTAAAAACCAAAATTTTAACTTGTTTTTAATATTTTTGTAGTGTTCTATATTTTTAAAAACCGAATGATCCAGAGTGAAAAATCTTTAAATGTTTAATAACAATTTAGTAAAAAACTATGTCAGTATGAAAAATTAAACTCAAAAAATATTATATTCTTAGTAACATCTTTGGATTTAAAATAATGTATTTATGTTTTTCCCTAAAAATGGCGGTAGACATTGTAGTTTTAGAAAGAAAAATTAAAACATTTGGATTTCGGTTCTTTTTATCTAGCCCAATAGTGCTCAACCGAACTTCTTACTAAACATTTCCTGTTTGTTATGACCCATCATAGGATGGGTCACGCAATAGTATTTCTAAAATTTTATTTCAATGAAACGACCATTTTATCACTCTATAACTGCTGTATGCTGGACTTCCTCCCATAACATAAAGTTTATTAGAGATTAAAAGTTGAAATTACTCTCAAAACACATGTTTATGTTAATCTCCGTCGAATATAATGTCAAAAAACTTTCTTGATCTAAAACAAATTTATAGACTAACAATATGAGAATATAAGTTTTTTCTGAAACCTGCTGTGATTGAATAATTTCATGATTTCATCATTGATTTTTCTAACGTATTCAAAATCAACAAAGGTCAAAATTGAATATTTAATTTCCAAAGGCGTTTGTTCGTTTTGCTAATTTTCGCGTATTTCGACTTTTTAAAAAAAACCAAAACGCTTCTTGAAAAACAATACATTTAGACTCCAAAATTTATCCTTTGAAAGTTTTTCTTTAGAAAAAGTATAAACTAACTAATTTATTTGGAATTATTCAGTTATTTTTTGTAAAATCAAAATGAATTTTTTTATTAATTATTGTCTATAAAAAATGATGCGGACTGGCGACAAAACTGGAGCTTTGAAATGTTATATATCCATAACGGAGGTTAGAATATGTGCGGGACGTATATGGGAGCATAGCATAGACTCTTAACTATCTTTTGAAAAGGTTAGAAAAAAATGTTTTTTGATGACGTCATCACTACAACCGATGCGGTGAAAAAAACCTGGTCCCGAAAAAAATAAAACTTTTTTATTAGTACCAGATAAGAAACGCCGTTTGGTATGCTGTTAAAACATACTTTTCTGAGTTTTTTCTGAAAGTTTGAGCGAAATCGGCTCGCTCGAATTTTTTTTATAATGCGTTGAATGCGCGCGGTTTTCGCGATTTTTCGCGAATTTTCGCCACGCTAATACACTGTCCGAATTATATATTTTGTTTTGCTTCCTGCTCGAAATGTGTACGATATTGATTTTATTCAGGGATCTTATTGCTATATATTAAATGTCCGCCAATGTTTATTCCTTACTTTTGACCTAAAATTTTTTTTTTGGTGGTTGACCCCTATGGGGCTAGGGGGGTCCAAACACGAATGCCGAAAATTTTTTTCAAATTTTTTTTTTAAATCATCAAAAATGTAAAATCTATCACAAATGACGAATTTTGATATAGCGTTTGTGTAAAAAAACCTAATATTAAGCTTACAATAAGCTGTCAAAAATGACAAATTTGAAATTTGGAAGGATTTCAAGCCCGTATGCTGGCAGCAGCAAACCTTTAAATTAAAAGCTTTTCCAAAAAATAAGCTTAAAAGTTTATTGTTTTTGAATTTTCAGGTTTTTTTGTTAGAAAAACATATTTTCAAAGTTTAAATCCTACTACGAAATTGCCAAATGGCGCAGCTAAAAAAATGCTCTTTTTTAAGTGTTTTCTTACTTGCAAACATGTTTCCCCGTTTGTCAACACAGAAACAAATTTCTAATAACTATGTCTTTCAACTTTTGCCAATATCCCTATGTAATTTTTTTTAAAATAATGCTATTTTTCGTGTAAAAACGTTTGAATCCGCGATCTGGTCTGAATTGCGTCATTTTATTGCGGGCGGAAGAGCCACTAAAAATCAAAAATATATAATATACCGAAAAATGTGCAACTCCTATATAAAAAAGTGCGGAAACGTAGGCCATTATAATGAGCCTCTCTATTTAAATGACACTCTCCACTATAATGGCATAGTAGCCATTTTAATTCCGCGAGTTAAAATGGAGAGGAAGCTATTATAATAGCCATTTATTGACTTAATTTCACTTCATATATACTCACAAGTTTAATACTGTCCGGGCCGCACCAGTTTTTGCGTGTTGGACAGTATTAAACCAACACGGGAAAACTCGTGCGGCCCGGACAGTATTACACTTGTGAGTATATATGAAGTGAAATTAAGTCAATAAATGACTATTATAATAGCTTCCTCTCCATTTTAACTCGCCGAATTAAAATGGCTACTATGCCATTATAGTAGAGAGTGTCATTTAAATGGAGAGGCTCCTTTTAATGGCCCACGTTTCCGCACTTTTTTATATAGGAGTTGCACATTTTTCGGTATATTATATATTTTTGTAAAAATCATCAATTATGACGTGATAACAAAAATTTGCATGATGTAAGGAAGTATTTTGTAATTTTAACGAAAATTTATGTTGCGTTTTCATGGGATTATTTGGACCATTTTCTAATATTTTAAATCAAAATAAATTAAAAAAATTTAAAACTAATCTTTTAAAGTTTATTATTTTTGTAAAACTTTTCAATTGAAAGGTTTGCTGCTGCCAGCATAAGGGCTTGGAATCCTTCCAACTTTCAATTTCGTCAGTTTTGACAGCTTATTGTAAGCTTAATATTAGTTTTTTTACACAAAAAATATATCAAAGTTCGTCATATGTGATAAATTTTACATTTTTGATAGTTTTGAAAAAAAAATTTCGGCATTCGTGTTTGGCCCCCTAGCCCAAGGGGGTCAACCCCCAAAAAAAATTTTTTTAAGTCAAAAGTAAGGAATAAAAATTGGCGGACATTTAATATATAACAATAAAATCAATAACGTACACACTTTGAGCAGGAAGCAAAACAAAATATATTATTCGGACAGTGTATTAGCGTGGCAAAAATTCGCGAATAATCGCGAAAACCGCGCGCATTCAACGCATTATAAAAAAAATTCGAGCGAACCGATTTCGCTCAAACTTTTAGAAAAAACTCATAAAAGTATGTTTTAATGGCATACCAAGCGGCGTTTCTTATCTCCTACTAATAAAAAAGTTTGGTTTTTTTTGGGACCAGGTTTTTTTCATCGCATCGGTTGTAGTGATGACGTCATCAAAAACATTTTTTCGTAACCTTTTCAAAAGATAGCCAAGGGTCTAAGCTATGCTCCTATATATGTCCCGCACATATTCTAACCTCCGTTATGAATATATAACATTTCAAAGTTTCAAGTTTTGTCGCTCCGCATCATTTTTGTACAGACTATAATTTATTTTTATTTGATGTTAAAACTATATAGTTTTATTTTGCGTCTTATTTTGCAGAAAAAATACAAATGGTCAATACGAACTAAACTACATATGAATTGCTTAACTTGGTGGAAAGTTCTTTGTGTCACTGGATGATAAATAGTTTTTCGCAAGCGTAATTGAAAGCTAACACCGCTCACTTTAGGTGAAACCTAATCAGAGGTGACATCAAGTCCTAAGGAGACACACCATGCCACTAAGATCTGTTAATCGAAAGCTTTTACACCATTACCGGTTAGTTTTATGACTCTTGACAATTATTCCATTTTCATTTGGCGATATATAAAAATGATATTCTGTGTTGAAAATTATCTAACTTGGGTAAGTTTTTAGAAATGTTATATCTGTAAAATAATCAAACAATACTAAATTTATATTTAAATTTGTTTGTGTATCAGTGTGATCATAAGCGTAGCCAGGGAGGGTCTAGGGAGTCTAGACCCCCCCTTTTTGGGTCGGCAAAGGGAAAAATTTGGGGTTAGACCCCCCTTTGGGTCGCCAAGGATAAAAATTTGGGGGTCTAGAACAACCATTTTTTAAAAATTTTTTCGCGCTTCGCTCCGCTCAGCGCTCGATTAATTATATAGTCTCCACTTCTTAATTTGTCTTACTTTGTTTTGTAATCTTGGTATGACCACGCTGGACCCACCCCATTCTTAATGTTTTAACTTGATCTCCACTTCTAAATTTGTGTTACTTTGTTTTGTAATTTTGATACGACCATGCTGGACCCACCCCTTTTGATATTTATATAGTGGGATTAAAAATTTAAAGGTGAGGAGGAGAAGTAATTTTTAAAAATATTTTTTTGCGCTTTGCAATGCTCAGCTGTAATTCAATGTACTCATTTTTCAATTGTTATTTATTGTTTTGGAAATCGAAAATTTTAAGGTATCAAATTGTTTTTGGAAAATTTTTTTTTTCTTTGTTTTATACATAGTTTTATTAAATAATAGGAAAATAATGATGTATGTGACAGAAACAAGGTATAAACACTCCGCGAGAAGCGCGGACCCCCTCCCCCCCTTTCCGAAATCCTGGCTACGCCCATGAGTGTGACTGTATTATTTTTTCGTGTTTGTGTGTTCTTTTTGTGCTACTCGACGATCAAAAAATCTAACATAAATTATATAAAACTTTTTATCCTTAAATAAAATTTGGGTAACACAGATTTGTCTAGCTTCTATACTTATGTAAAATAAATCCAAAATAAACAAAGTGGTAAATAAAGTATATTACGGTTTTAACTCTTTTTTTACCCAACCGTATACGGTGAAAATCTAAAATCTGATTTAAAACAACAGGCTCTTGTATTTGTGTTATAAGTTTTTCAATAAATTTGCCTGTTTAGTTTTTTTTTAAAAACCTAGCTTTTTTGCATCTATTTTAGTTAGAATTATTACATTATATAATCACACCTCGAAACAAATACAGTTGTAAAACTAAAAGAATAATTACATTGAATTAAAATAATAAATAATATCAAAAACAAGTAAAAAAATGGTGGGAAATATGCAACGACATATTTTTCTTATAAACTTTTGTGAAAAATATAAGGCTTTCAAACCTGGTTTACACTGAGATGGCAATGCCACCGCTGTTGTGTTCGATCCACAACTCCGTCAACGGTGGAAACTATTTCAAGAAACAAAAACGCGTGGGAACTCGGGCATTGATAAAAAATCAATGAAAAACGTGTGCATTGCATAAAAAATGAAAAAATTAGGTGTTTTATTGCAAAACCTAATATTTATTTTAAAAAAATGATTTTTTATGAAAAACCAATTTTAAGCTGTTTTTTTCCGAATTTTAAACACACGTGCATACATAGAAAAGTGCTTAATATGAATTTGAAATTTTTATGCATTAATAAAACATTTGCAAATTGTTTTGCTGCGCAGTTTCTGATACAATTTAATGCGCAACCTTGGTTAAAATAGTATTAAAGAATCTAAAAACGGGGTTTTTAAACAATATAAAACACAATCATTTACCTATTTTTAATTCAAAAGAAATCTTTCAAGTTTGTTTCTTCGACCGCAATACTTTAACACTAAAACTTAAAAAATATGGCTACTCATTCGAATGAACTTTTGATTAAGTTAGTTCAAAACCGTTTGGAACTATATTACAAGCAAGAAAACGCATACATGGACAGAATCAACCAGACAAACAGCTAGGAAAAAGTGAAAAAGAGTAAAAATTAAAAAAAGTGCTAACTACCAACATTTTATTAGCTCTATACGCGAACGAAATGCCCTCCAGCGGTGCAAATGCCACTCCAGTGTGAAGCTAGCGGTGGCAATGCCACCGGTGGCATTCCCACTGGTGCATTGCAATACGAGCAATACTTATTTTAAACCTGTTTGATTAAGGCAAACCCCTTAAATAATTTTTAACTAAAGATATATTGATATATTGAACCAATTAAGTTACGTATGTTAATTTTTGTGTCATAAATTTTTTTGTATTATGTGATTACGATTTTTTTTTCAGTTTTTCTGTTACATTTGGTGTTATAAATGCGACAATTTTAACAAAATGTGGAAACAAACCTGCCCTTAAAAATTTTCAAAAGCTATAGATTTAGTGGAGAATTTGATACATGCAGGAATCCAACCTGTAACTCAAATTTTGACACGCTAAAAAACTTTTTAGCCGAGCTTAGCCCTTATCTCGTATATTTATATGTATCTAAGCTTTAGTTTTAACTAGGAAACTTGGTAACAGTGTTTGAATTAAATAAAACCTATATCTAATATAAGCCCAAATCTAAGCTTAAACCTTGTTTTTAGTTTTAGCTTTAGGTTTTTGTTTTGCACCTGGAAGGCTCCAAAACACCGTACTGTACTTACAAAACGCAGAATAATCTCGTTTTAAGAATGTTCTCAACAAATAAAGTCTAACTTTTATAATTATGGTTGAATTTTATCTGGTTGACTTTGTAAACTTGTATAGGAAACATGAGAGGACTATAGGCAAATAAAATCTGGCTGACCGCGATATTTTCAGTATTGAATATTTAACAACAAAAACATTCAACATTTTTTACTAAAGTGAGTTAATAACAAAAATTAAAAACTGTATTTTATTAATTATTTATCAAATTACTTAATTTGGAACCTAAATGCAAATTTTTTAAGGGCTAAAATTAGTTAATTTACGTCTGTTTTGTGAAAATGTGGAATTAAAAAAAATTCTGCGTTCTTATTTGCTTTTAAAAAAACGTAATTACCGCGCAATTTTAATTGGTCCCCTCATGTCTGCGTTTTAATTTTCAGCGTCAGTCAGATATAATTCAACCATTATTAAAATTATGCGGTTACTTTTTTTTAATAGATTAGAACACATATTTTTTAATTTTCGCGTTTTTATAAATTATGAGAGCATTAATAAACTTTAGCCCTCTAAAAAATTGCATTTTTGTTCCAAATTGAGTAATTCAATAAATAATTTTTAAAAAAATAGATATTTGGCTCTGACCTCGGAAGTTTGTATGAGATAAGCAGGCCAATTGAATTTGTGCGGTTATGACCTTTGTTTTTAAGCGAATTAGAACGTATAATTTTTTCAATTCCCGCATTTATAAAATAATACAAAATATACAAAAATAGTCAACTTCAGCCCTTTAAAAAATGATGTTTTTGTTTAAAATTGAGTAATTTGATAAATTATTTTGTTAAATATAATAATTAATCTTTGATTTTAATCGTTTTTGGTGAAAATTTTATATGCTTTTATAGTTAAATAGTCAATTCAATACTGCAAGCAAATCATCGAGGTCAGCTAGATTTTATTTGCTTATAAATTTGTTTTTGCTGATAAATTTATATGGTGTTATTGATAGTCGATAGTCATCGAAGTCAGTTATTATGTTTCATTTCCCTATAAGTTTTTAATATATGGATCTTAAATTGGTTCTTAAAGCTTTACATTTAAAGACCAATTGCTTATCTGCACTTAAGATTTTCATGCGTCTAGCAATCAGCGTTCAAATAGTGCAAATATAAACAATATCAGTCAGCATTGGTAATCTAAGTAAAAAGGTCGAATTCTTAAAAAACTTTCACGTGGTATCAGTGTATTTACTGCGTGCGGTTGTGTAGAGAAAAACTGAATTTTATATAACGCAAAAAAAATTTATGTAGAAAAATTTCTCTTCTTGAAAAAAGGCGGATTGGTCGATATACACAAACTTTAGCCGGTCATAAACAAAAATCTTTCTAGTCCAGGTAACTTCAATATCAAAACAGTTGAAGATCAAACAAGAAAACTGAATGCTTGATAAAAGCTAATGTGGAAGCCTGTGATTTAAAGCTCAGATTTTGCAGTAGTAATCAAAATTGGTTAACATTAAAAAAATGCCAATAAATTCCAAATTCCATCTTCTGGATTTTTACGTTTGAACATTTTGGACAAATCTGGCCTTTATTTAGATCTAATTTTAATTATAATAACGCTACAATCTAAGTTAAATTCTAAAAAATTTAATTTATAGGCAAATAAAACCCAGCTTACCTCAATAATTTGCAGTATTGAATCGACTATTTAACAATAAAACAATTGAAATTTTTTTGCATTAAAGATTGAATATCATGTTTTAATCATTATTTATCAAATTATTCAAAAAAAATTGGAACAAAAAAAATTGAAATATTTTTTAAGGGCAAATGTTGACTATAGGCTAATCAAACCTTGCTGATTTGCTGTATGAATTAATATTTAATAACAAATCAATTTAAACGGTTTAATATTAAATAATAAATGGCTTATTTTACTGATTATTTATCAAATTACGAAATTTGAACGACTTTTGAACTTTTTGAATTTGAACATTTTTAGAATTTTGAAATTCGAACACTTTTTTTGAATTTTAAAAAATTTGAACAACTTTTTAAGATCTAAAAATGACTAAATTTTGTATATTTTGTGAAAAAGCGGGTTTTAAAAAAATTTTTATTTTAATAGGTTTTTTAAAAATATGTCACAACCGCACAATTTTGATTGGTCCACTTATCGCCCTATAGACTAGTTCTGAATAAGTGTCTTTTAGGGTTGGTTCATACTTATGTAAAAAGGTCTTTTGGACAAAATCCAAAGGACGTTTTTACATACGTTTATACGCTGTTTTTGTCCTTTGGACTTTGTCCAAAGGACGTTTTTACATAAGTATGCACCAACCCTTACTGTACGAGAGAGGGTACAAAGGAAAAAAAATTGAAAAAAATCCTAATTTTCTTAGTTTCCTTAGTTTAAACCTATACTTAATTAAAATAGCTCCACGGTGATATGTTTCATTATGTTGAAGTGCTTTAATATATCAGTGTGCGCTAAATAAATTTTGGTTTTTCGATTGGACATCACAATAGTTGGGAAGAAATCAACGCTAAAATAGTATTTTCTTGAACAATGATTTTGAATTAGCAAAAATAATGTTTAAATTAGTGCTTTAAAATTAATTTCAAACCTACATAGGTTTCTCAATGTTTTGGTTGTAAAACTAGTCAAAATTTAAAAATTAATTTTAAAAAGTCCATTCCAAACTTTTAAATAGAAGCATTTTTCTGTAATTGAAATATTAAAAAATTGAAAACCAAGCGCGCCAGCAGCGCCATACTTGCAAAGCGGCAAAAAACTAAAAATCTCCAAAAAATGCTTTTTCTTTTGTAATATTAAGAGGTATTTAAAAAATTTTGAAGGGAAAGGGTCGCGATTTTGATTCAATAGATATTTGAAACATTTGAAACATTCAAATGCACTAGTCGCTCGCAGTTTCGCAATTTTCCTCCCACATATTATTGGCGCCAGTTTTCATTGTATCCTCTTCCTACACTAAAAAACCATTATTCAGAACTAGTCTATAGAAACTTCCACAAGGTCAAAAGTTCAACCATAGTTTAGCTTATTTCAAATGAAAAATAAGTTCAGTTAAATTCATTTATTTTTTAAATTTTAAACATTAATGGTTTTTGAAAATCTTTAGTAATAGTCTTGGCGATGTCAAAATTAAAAATTGTATTTAGTGGCCGCACACTGTTTAGGTTTTGTGTTTGTAGTCAGAATCAAAAGCAAAGCTATTTTATGTTCTTTTTTGTTTGATTAATATATTGTTTTTTCCATAAACAATACATTTTAATCTTTGGAATGGTAATTGAGAGCACTAAAGTTAATTTTACTTTGATTAGAATTTTTATTAATGATCGGTCGGTAAAAATAGAAAAATTTCCACGAATTCATGCTGAAAATTTATGTTAGTAATCTGATTTAATTTATATTAACTAAATTGAATCATGGGGAAAACCATTAATCACCTAATCAATCACCAACAGTATACTAAATAGCTAAAACTCTGTGTGCTAATAGTAAAGTTATCTTTAGACTTTAGAAGCATGTTACATATGACATTAAATAGCATATTTAAAGTTAAAAATTGAATTTTAAAAACTAACCCCAAATTTAAGTAGTTTTTTCACGATGAAAAAAATTTAAAACAATCATAAATCTTAATTGGAATAAAGGCCATGCCAAAGCCCGGATTTTTCGATTGCAATAGTCAGACATGGTTTAAATAAGAATTGAATATTTTGTATTTTGAATAATTTGGTGAAAAATTCCAGCTTCCTAAGTTTATAAAAAATGTTTTCTGTAATTTTGATTTTTGATAGATAATTATGTTTGTTTGATAAATTATCAAAAATAACATGTGTCCTGCGGCAACTATAAAAAACGTGGATAATATTGGAATTTAGCGTCGTTTTCATGTTTTTCTTCTTCTTGTTCTTCTTCTTGTTAGTCTTCTTCTTCTTCTTTTTCTTCTTCTTCTTCTTCTTCTTCTTCTTCTTCTTACTTTATTTTTGTGTTTAAAGTGAAGGACATACAAGTACAAACAACTTATAAAATGCCTATAAATTCCAACCCTGTTTCCCGACTTTTTTTGAGAACACACACG